>MJUU01069982.1:60236-89406 GCA_002080025.1 Modiolus philippinarum
GAATTTGGCGTGGCTCTTACCGTTTCCGAGCTACAAGGGGTCAAAGGGGCCAAAATTGCAATTTTTCTAAATATTTATCTTAACTTTATTTTTCATCAGCTTTCGATGGAATTTTTTTCTTTGAATTTCTATGGATGTAAAGTTTTAGTTGATAGTACATATTTTGCATAGCTCTTACGTTTTTTCATCAGTAAGTGATCAAAAGGGTTGAATTTTTCCTTTTTTTGTTCCTAGTTAATAACTGTGTCAAGCTTCTTTTTGTGTCCATCTAATTATTGTGTCAAGCTCTTTACTGTGTCCACAGTCACTTTAAACTACATTTGTTGAAATTTCAGTGGTCGACATGCTGCGGTCGTATCATGCTGCGCTCGGCGTAGCCCTTTATTGAATGTTCACAGATAGTAAATTTAAACTTCATAATTTGTTTCATTGTTGATCATCTTTAAACACATTTATTTGAAGATCTTTTAAAATATTAACAAATATAAGACTTACTATGATGATTTAAGAGTTATATTGTTCCTTTTGATTTGATAAAACTTCATATTCTTAGGTATAAGACACACATTTCATCTGAACAAAGATCCAGTCTAGTACATGTTCACTTCCTCCATGAATGTAAACTGAGAGCCAATTTTTGAATTTCCCATGATCCTTTGATTTACCATAGCATGCTGGGTAAAAAACCAGGCGTAATATTTAAAGTAGTACGCCTGGTAAATATTTACGCCTCCCAATTTAATTTACGCCTGGAACCCATGAATTTACGCCTGGTTTGTAGTAAATCTTACGCCCGTAACCACTATAAATTTACGTGTCCTGCTCCTTTACGCCTGGTTTTTAGTTCGAAACTTGAATTACGCCTGATTTATGCCAGATTTCCAGGCGTAATACGCCTCATTTATTCGTACGGGAGATGTGGTATATATTTGCCCCCAGTCTTCAATTTCTGTATTTAATTCATTCTTTTGAAGATACTGACGATTTACATTGTATAAATAAAATTAATTTGTGTCTTAAATTCAGAAAAAGAGAAAAATAACAATGAATTTAAAAATTTATTTAATAATGATGAGTAATCCTAAATTACATTGACTATGGAAATCTGATATTTTTATTTCTATTTTTAGCCCATTGTAGGTTGACATGACATTCCAGACAACCTGTAATAATAATAATAATAATAATAATAATAATAAAAGCTTTATTTAAAGAGGGGTTACACAGTTAGTACAAACTAATCTTCCCTGAGGCCCTCAACAACAATATTGAATACATACAAGATAATGCATACTACAATTAAAGAGTACATTGTGATATCAGATACAAAAAGTTATAAAAATACAAATTTATTCAGCTGGTACAATTTGTTTGTTGAGCAAGTAGCATTTTAGCTTATTTTTAAAAACCACAATATTCTTAGAATTTCGCACTGAGCCTGGTAGAGTGATCCATGTAGAAGGTCCAGAAAAACTAAATGATTTTTTAAAAAGTTCTGTATTAGTTTTTGGTACACATAAATCACCACTAATAACATTTCTTAATTGATATGGATTATTCTGAGAGATGTACCTAATCTTGTCGATTAAATAAGAAGGTGCTTCATCATTTAAACATTTAAAAATCAAAACGCATCTGTGATATATAATCCTGTTATCTACTGTCATCCAACCAAGTGTGTTAAACAGTGGAGCAGAAGGAGCTAAAAAATCTTTATCTAGAATAAGTCTTGCAGCCCTTTTTTGTAATTTAACAATACGGTTCAAATATTCACTGCTGCAGCTTCCCCAAATTATTATACAATAACCAATTAATGGAAGAATATAACCAGAGTAAAAAAGTTTTCTTGATTCTTGATTTAAATATTTCTTAATTTTTGAGAGAAGATAGATACGACTAGCAATTTTTGAACATACATGGTATACCTGATGTAACCAGCTCAGATGTGAATCAAGTTTTACTCCCAAACATTTCTCACAGTCAGAAATTTGCAGATTGTGAAGAAACTTTTTGTCTTGTTCCTATTACCATACATTTTGTTTTATTAGTATTTACAAACATATTAATGCTCTCACACCATTTTTCTATTTCATTCAGATCTTGTTGTATCTTACATTGTAATTCAATAATGTCTCTGCCAGCTGCATGTATAGTAGAGTCATCAGCATATAAATCAGTTGTACAGTTTCTTATATGTAATGGCAAGTCATTTATGTACAAAATAAATAAAAGAGGTCCTAGTATTGACTCTTGTGGCACACCAAATTCAACAGATAATTTTTCAGATTTAATATTTCCAGTTTGAACTTGCTGGGTTCTATCACATAAATAAGACTTAAAAAATGTTACTGATTTATCATTACAGCCATATATTGCCAATTTTTTACACAGAATATCATGATCTACAACATCAAAAGCTTTCCTTAGATCTAAAAAGATGGCTATATTTAAATTACCATTATTCATTTCCTCCAAAAACTAATGTCAATAATATTTACTAGCGCTGTTTGACATGAATGCCCGGGTCTAAATCCAGACTGTGCTGTATGTAACAGTTTAAATTTGGATAGATACATATAAAAATGTTTTTGGGTATCTTTGTGCGCAAAGATATCTATTGTTGCCGAGGGCTCAACTCAATTCCCCAGAAATCTCACTACTCTTTTTCATATTCCAACACAAGAAAAAAAGTCCCATTTTCATACCATAAACGTGCTTTTAAAGACTTTCCTGCACAGAAGAAAGCAACAGTAGTGCAGAAAAATAAATCAGCAAGTTGGAAGAAATAACATTGGTATGAAAATGTTACGATGATTAATATTTTGCGTACATGTGATCCCCCCCTTTTCTAAAAACGTAGAGTCAGGTCTCAGAATCCCTTATCAAAATCCTCCAAACTATCGGTGCTAGTGATGTTACTATTTATATACATTCCCAAGTATGCCAATTAAAATTATCTAGGCCGTATATCAAGTTTGCAGAGCACACGATGTTTTCCTTCAGAAAAAGACGTTTGTTTACAAAATGTGCGCATGCTCATGTTTATGTAATTAAACAAAAGATACTTCAATCATTCAGCGGGAAAATTTGAAATTCAGTATTCAAGTGTTGTAAATATCTCATTATGGCAGGAATACGATAGACGATGTCTTTACAATTTGTTTACAAATGTCTGCACATGTGTATGGTTGTTTTAAAAATAAAAGTTTCAGTAGCACTGTGAAAGCATAAATGATAACTAGACTGAGTGTTGTTTACATAGCAATTAGTCAGCATTGATATCAACTCATTTGTTGTAATAGGACCGTATTTATTAATGTTACTAATTACCTCCCTTGTATAATTTTTCATTTTTTAAATTGTGGTTCAAAAACTTTTCTGCTGCCACTGAAACCCCCTAAATTGTTGTAATATTTTTGAAAATTTTGTATGTTACTGTTTTTAACAATATGCTAGGATATTTTACAATACTTTTTGATTAGTTGAAAATAAAAATAAATAATTACAGCTTTATAGTAAAATTTGTGTATTGTTATTTTACTAAGGGGATTCATTTCTTTAGACTATGGGATTGTGCATATCTTAATCACTAAAATGAAAGTACATTTCATCTTCACTGTGTAATAAAGACCACCCCGTAGGAAGCTGTACAATGGAAGCTGAGGGGAATGAGCGTTTGAACGGAGGGTAGAGAGCTCAGGTAAAACTTTATGCGTGCAGACGAAATGACCTTTTCGCATATAACTATTTAATTGACAATTTTTTAACAAACTTTTTTATATATTTTATATGCCAATAGTTAGAGGAAAGCGCTTGCATTACGGGCTTTTCAAAGAGTTGTTTCGAATAAAAAATAATTGCAATTTTATTTTTTGAACCAACATTTTGAGGGTAGGGAGCTCCGTTCAATTGGTAGTGAGCCAGTATTTCATGTATTGAACGGAGGGTAGTGAATATATTGAATGGAGGATCGCGAGCACGCAATACTAAATGAAAATCCATGAACAATATTACTGACGATACATTCATTGGAATACTGAATATTTATAAACAGGGTCCTTTAGAGGTCTTCCTGTCATGAAATCACACATCTCAAGAAGTATGGCCATTAAGGCATACATTTTGTTCCTACATTAGGCCATTTTCAAAATATGCTCAAATGTTGTCGAAAATCTAGAAAGATGGTCTCTTGTTAGTTTTGTTCTCGAGATAGAATTAAAAAATGTGCCACACCTGTATGTTTTCTGACATATTAGCAGTCGAACTTGTCTGTAAACAGCCTTTTGTGTCTATTTAAGCCATTTTACAGGCTGCGGAATATGAAACTACTGGAAGGACACCGAAAACCAAAATCATTTTTTGTTGCGAGTGTATAAACATTTGCACTTCCGAATGACAGTTAGTTTAGTTTGGTTCTTGGGGTGCTATGCAAGGAATTTTAGGAAAAACCAACAAAATTACAGAAATCTGTCAAAACTGCATTCAAGTGGCCACTTCAATGACTGAATCTGTTATGTAAGGGTATGAAAATGCATTTAATTATTTTGTTATAGTGAATGTAAAAGATAACCTGTTAAAAAGTTTTGAGAAGATTTAATGCATTCGTAAAATCGGTATGCTGAAGTAAATAATTTCACGGGAAAGTTGTCATACCTCTTTGTAAATTCACGTATTGCTTTTCTTTGAAATCATGTATCATAACTATAATTAGAGGTATAGTTCGCGAATCAAGCTTACAAGTTCACGGATCATACTTAAACCCCTATCTGTCACATGAGCGATATCAAAACATTATTAATGGAAAAGATATGCAATTCATTTATGATTGAATCATCACTGGCATAAAATACATATCTATAAATACATGGCCTCTTCCATATAAGCATGGTTAGCATCCCGAGGCGAGGGGTGATAACTACGTATATGGAAAAGGTCATGTTTTAATCTGTTTATTATACACTTTCAATTAGGAGTTATCATCATACCCATGCTGATATGGCTATTTCAGAACGAAGCAGACTGATATGGCTATATCAGACTGGGTATGTTGATCGACTGTTAATTCTGGCTATATTACATATGCAGAATAGAATATATCTGTGCTAATTATGAACGAATCGATGTAAATATTTTACGAAAGGATCTGGGTAAATGAACATGAGACCATAACACATATGTTAATTCCAACTGCTGCATTAATTTTGATGAGCTGTATGGCCATTTCGGAAATTAATTCCTCATCAGCATCACTAGAACCCTGAAGTCTGATATACAATTTACCTGAAAGAGGATTATGGACTGCACATGTGATAACTGTATTCATCAAGACAGCGAGAAATGAGCGAGCTGTATAGATGATGTTATTTTAGCTGTATTACTCAAATACCACTATGCGAAGGACATTTATTATCGACAATGACCAGTTTATCGACAACCATTATGTTAATGTCACGGACAAACTACATATTTGACAACATATCTTGATAAACATAGTGCATATTGCATTGACACATGCACTTCCTAGCAATGAAGGGGGCAAAGCAGAACTGAATTGACAAGAACGAACAGTAAAACTACCATAATTCCCATTTGACAAGGATTAAAATCGACCCTTCTCATGCCTCTATAGAATAATGAACAAGTGGGTACGGTACAAATAACTTCTTTATTTGTTTTATCTTTGAGGGTACTCATCAACCTAGTATACAGTATACAGGTGCTGGCTCAAAAACTGACTTTATGTTTATTTTTGCAAGGTCCAAATTTAAAAAAGAAAACTATGGAATATCTCCCCTTGCATAGACCTGTCCTTACCTGTTTTTGAATTTTGCGTGTTCAGAATTTCCCCTATTTTGTCAATACATCGGAATTTAATTAAAAATAGAACCTTTATTTGAAGGTGGGTGTGGATCTGCCGTCATCTAGATTCGTATACATGAGTGCTCATAGGATAAATAAATGCCGACATTTCTCTTATATTTGCAAAAAAAAAAAACAAACAAGTAAGCCTTTTTATTAGCGTGTTTACGTGACGTGTGCAATATAAAAACATGTTAAGCATATTTAATATATACCGAGAGAAAATGTATTTAACTAAAATATTGTTATTAGTTTAGCTTTGGATTTGCCTATTGCTGAAATTTGACTTCATACTGGAAGATAAAATTCGTAAAAAATGTACCATATCATCGTTTCCTTGAGTATACGTTATATGTTTACATTTGGCTCGCTACCCTCCGTTCATATGCCTCACTACCTTTTGAACGGAGCTCGCTACCCTCCAGTTTTCCGTTCAAATAAACTTTAATAATTTGCGGTGATATTTCAAAATACAATTTTATAAAGAAGAAATATATTATCATTTATGCACTTTTAAATCAGATATTCCTTTAAACGTTGCCTTTTAACAAATGTAAACTATATTTTCGCAATATATTTCATCTTCGTCTGCAATGTTTTGATTTACCTAAGCTCTCTACCCGCCGTTCAAAAGCTCATCCCCTCATCCCCCATTGTACAGCTTCCTACGGGGTGAAGACAATGCTTGTGTATGTGCAGGTACATTTTAGTAGTTTCTGTTAACACTTGAAATAATATGTAAAGTCTGGCCTCACTTCATCTGATGCAGATACTGGACAAATTTTAAATACAGTCAATCCTGTCTTATGTGACCTTCCAAGGGAACTTCAAAATAAGGTCACATGAGACGGGAGGTCTTTTAATACAGGTTCTTTTTACAAAGAAAGCACTATGCAATGATATTAAAATTAGGGTCATATATGAGACGAGTTTTTGCGTAATAGAGGTGGTCGCTAAGGCAGGTTTGACTGTATTCTAAAATTTCCTTGTGACTAGATTTAGAGATGATAGACTGAGGGCATTGGTTGCAGTCCTTTCAAAAATTAAAACAGCATTATTGAAAAATAGTGAAATAATAGCATTATTAAAAAAAAAAAAACTTTTTATAGTTGGAGATAAATGATCGTCTAACAGGAAGTTTAAATTTTTCATGCCTTCCTTCAGACCAAATTAATATGTTCACTGCAGAAATTTGTAATTTAAGAGTTTTCTTGTATCATGCAAATGCATCTTAAGAAAGAACTTGATATTTTATCCAATGTTGATTGAAATTTATGGTCATGTATTCTTTTATACTGTCAGATAATTTAATGTGCAGTCTGTGTACAGCTTCAGGCACAAGCACTGAACCCAATATAAACCAGGTATATCAGTAGCAAAGATACCTTTAAGTGCTTCAAGCACTTTGATTGAACATGGCGTTCAATAAGCTTGGAAATGGTAGGTAAAACAGATATTGGTCTGTAATTTGTAGGTAGACCTCTATCACCATCTTTGAAAACAGGTGAAACCTTTGCATTTTTTAGCATATCAGGAAATATACCAATATCTATTATTCTATTAAAATATATGTTAATGATGATACAATAATAGGGGCACATAGTTTGAGTATCCTTGGACCTATATTGTCTGTTCCGGCAGATTTATTTACATCAAGTTTATTATGACTTGTGAGTAGATCATGTATCTTAACAGGTGGAATTGAAAATTGAGCATCTGGTGTCCTCTTTTGTACAAAGTGCATCAAATTGTTTAAATCTATTTGACTGTTTTTGCTTTTGCTTGTTTTTCTAAGATTTTCTACACAAGTTGTGAAAAACTCATTAAATTTATTAACAATAATATTTTGATCGGTAGTTTTGATATCATCTCCAATTAGCAATTCATGTGGTTTGACATGAGTGGAAGGGTGAAGACTATGAATACAATTCCACAAAGTTTTTGGATCCTTTGTGCTATTTATAGCCCATTTCAGGTTTACATAACATTCCATACAAACTATGAGCTATTTATAGCCCTTTTTAGGTTGACATGATACATACTCATTACTTTTCAAGCTGTTTTCAGACAATCAGAAAACAGATAAAATACAATAATGTAATAATCTGTTCTGTCACCCTCCCAGCTATATGTTATTTATTTTATACTGAATGTTACTTTGAATTCAATCATTTATTGAAAATCAATGGACCATGAAAAGAGGGTAACAGTGCACAAATTGTTACCCTCTCAGCCATATGACATTTTGAATGTTACCCTGGCTGCGGCAGCTTTAAAAAAAATCTTACATATGATAGATTGGATTGTCAAATTTATTTTTGTTGAGGAAAAATCTTTTGAAGTATAATAAAATAATTTCTCAAGTCTTGATAGTTTGATTTTTGACATGTTAAATGTGTTAGACATTTTTGCTTGAGCATTGTTAAAATGATCAAATGCATGATATAGTGTCATATAAAAACTTGATTTTTGTAGATTTTGGAATGCCATAGAGAAGTTGAAGAACATGGACAAGGTTTGTAAAGGAGAAAATATATTGTAAATATCCAACAGATTATCATGTACTGGTAACTGTTTTTGTCTCGCCTGCGACGAAAGTCGCTGAAGCTGAAAGCGAGACATAGGTATAGCAATCCGGCGGCGGCGGCGTAAACTTTTTTCTAAAACCTTCATAACTTTTCAAGGGTAATACATACAAACATCATCTTTGGTCCACAGCACCACCAAGTGATGACCTTTCCAGCAGCATATATTTTGGATGACCTTGACCTTGTTTTCATGGTTCAAAAAGCACATAAACATTGCGACATAGTTTCACATTCAAGTCCTTTTCTCAGGAACTATAATACCTAGACTTGTCATATTTGGTCTATAGTGAGATCTATATGGGTACATGGCAGTCTGACACCTGTCGTGTTGCCTTGACCTCAATTGCATGGTTCAGTGAACTTCGAAAATCTGCGACATAGTTTCACATTCAAGTCCTTTTCTCAGTAACTGTTACACCTAGACCCGTCATATTTTGTTTGTAGGGAGATCTATATGGGTACACGCCAGTCTGACACCTGTCATGTTTCTTTGACCTCAATTTCATGGTTCAGTGACTTTGTTAAATTTTTACATTCAAGTCTATTTCTCAGCAACTGTAGCCTCTATACTCAAAATATTTGTCCTATAGCAAGATTTATTTGGGTATATGCCAGTCTGACATTTGTCATGTGACCTTGACCTCAATTTCACGGTCTAGTGGCCACGTTAAGTTTTTCTGCTTAAGTCCATTTCTCAATAACTAGGAGTGGTAGGTTGATAATATTGGGTGTGTAGGTTGGTCTTGGGTAGCACATGTCAGTCTGGAAGGTGACTTTTGTCCTTGACCTCAATTTCACGGTCTAGTGGCCACGTTAAGTTTTTCTGCTTAAGTCTATTTCTCAATAACTAGAAGTGGTAGGTTGATAATATTTGGTATGTAGGTTGGTCTTGGGTAGTACATGTCAGTCTGGCAGGTGACTTTTGTCCTTGACCTCAATTTCACTGTCTAGTGGCCACGTAAGTTTTTCTGCTTAAGTCCATTTCTCAATAACTAGAAGTGGTAGGCTGATAATATTTGGTATGTAGGTTGGTCATGGATAGTACATGTCAGTCTGGCAGGTGAATTTTGTTCTTGATCTCAATTTCACGGTCTAGTGGCCGCGTTAAGTTTTTCTGCTTAAGTCCATTTCTCAATAACTAGAAGTGGCAGGTTGATAACATTTGGTATGTAGGTTGGTCTTGGGTAGTACATGTCTGTCTGGCAGGTGACTTTTGTCCTTGACCTCAATTTCACAGTCTAGTGAGCATGTTCACTTTTCTGATTAGTTCACTTAGATTTCACATCAATTTAGAGTCCAGCAGGGACAGGCGAGACATCTTTTAGGGTCATCACTTGTGGTATATTTTATGTCGTGGATTGCTAAGGTTAAAACTGCAATCTAATATGATAGGACTATTCAGTTTAAATACATGTAAGAATGCCTGATATCATAGTCAACAGAAATTATTTCCTTAGCTAGCTGTCAGTAACTGTGAGCATTTGTCCGGACAATACCTGTGTGTATTGTGTTCATGTTTATGTACTTCATTGTAAGGGTACTCGTCTTGATAAGTTGGACTCTTTTCTAGTTTGATTTTTACTGTGGGTCTTTTAGTGTATTTATTTTTTAGCCATTCACCACACATAGGGGGGAGGGTTTGGATCCAAGAAAACAAGTTTAACCCCAACGCAATTTTTGCACCTGTCCCAAGTCAGGAATATGATGGTGATTGGCTTGTCCGTGTCTTCTTATAAAATTTTAGTTTCTTGATATTTGGGTTATTGGATGTGGTTTGTTTCCATTGATTTATCCACTTTTTACCTTTTTGGGGCCATTTAGGGCTTGTTATATGGTGTAAGGTTCCTCACTGTGTTGAAGACCGTACGGTGACCCCTAGATGCTTAGTTTTGGGTCGTTTTAACCTGGATATGGGATGTTGTCTCCTTGACATTTACCCCATTTCCTTTCTTTTTCATATGTAGATCCTTTTGCTATGGGTGCAGTATTGTTTGAAAATTTGTAGGTCAATACATGTATTTGTGATTTTGCCTGAAGATTTGAGCAAAAAAAATATGGATGTTATTTGGCAGTGTTCATCCTATGCATCATGCATTATGTGGAACATAAATGTATTCAGGTTCTTTTAATTGTTCCTGTTTATTATTATATAGAAAAATTGATTTGAAGTCCCTACATTTCGAAATGAAGGGAAGGAAAAATATCAAAGCATAAAAATTGAAGTGAATGATACATGTAGTTCTTTTCATGGCCAGTTTGGCAACATATCTCTTTAGAGCAGAGATTAAAATCAAACATTTATAAGTTCAAAAATCCAAACTTGAATGATGACAAGCATAAAAGTTAAACACTAATATTAGACAGGGACTGATTTCTATACAAGAGTGATACCTTTTTAACTTGAATAATGCACTTGTCTTAAAAACATGGTTCCATTTCTATTCACAAATTCAACTTGAACCATATTGTCAAAATATGTGAACTTCTACATTGTGAAAAATTGAAATGCTTAAGTTAATCAGGCACTGTGATCTGATTGGTAGGACTTGATTGAAAAATGACAAAACTGAGTGTAAAGTTAATTTGTATGTGAAAAATGTTCCTTATCTGAAACAAATAGCCAGGTGTCACAGTGATTTAAGTTCATGTAGTTTTAGATTTGGATAATAGGCCATTACAATTTCTGAACCTAAATTGAAAACAGATATTTGGCAAACGAAACACCAAAGAAACTTCAAAATCAGTACATTGGAACCTCTTAAAACAGGCCTCTGTCAAGACCAATGGAAAACAAATGGTTTTAACAGGTTAAGATATTTTCAGAGGTTCCGGAAACAGTTTGTTTCCAATCAGAACACTGATGCTTTGAGTGCAAGAGGAAAGTCAATATAGGCAGTGAGTCTGTTTTTTTAAATATGTTTGTTTGCATCTTGTCATTTTACTTAAGACCAACAAAAAATCTGTTGAACTTCATCTATGTTTATCTATGTATATGGCAATAGGCACTCAACATGTTGGAAAAAATGATTGATTTTATTATCAGCAAAAATTATAGTTTTGTTTTCAGTGTTGAATTTGACTGAAAAATATACTTATTTTCAAGACCAATTTATACAGCCATGATTGAGAATGTAGAGGGAACAATTTTTCCAGAGGAAATTTTAACTTATTTATACAGTTTAAATTTTGGACCAAAACCAGTCTTTGGTTCCTAGAGGAATCTAGTTTTCAGAGGGGCCAGATTTATAAAGTTCCACTGTTTATTTAGTCACAACATAGCTTTAGGTAATAAACACACACAAATTCCACTGCAAATTCTTGTAGGCTATTGCTCCCAAAATGTAGTCATGACATCAGTTTTCATTTGACAGAAACTGCAACATCACCAAGCCAGTGAGATATACCAACAGTATATAGCTAGTAGTACCAGTATTGTTAAGCTGGATAAATCTGTTATAAAGGGAATGGAAGCATTTATGTTGGGAAATATGGTAGGTACATATACAGTATTCATAAGTTGTCATGGATACATGACCACCTCCACAAGAGTACCTTAGTATCATTTTAAGAATTGTTCAACTGCAACATTCACTTTGAAGATTGAGTTTTGGTCTCTCCAGGCCAAGACATGCAGGCTAATGACAGTGCATACTAGGGTTCTTTGGCAACCTTCCACACCTAAATTATAATTTTGAATTACATAAAGGGTAATCCTCCAGATGCTCCTTTAAATATACATTTCTGAATGAGACAAAAAGATACAAGGACTAAAATGATACATCATGATCACTAAATCTGAAATGCTGAAAATGGTATACATTATATATTTATGAAAACAAATCAAAATGAGGACAGATATATGACAAAATTATATGCTTGTTTACCTTGTTACAACATATATAAACTAAAAAGTATCAAAGGTTCACAACGACAAACTACATAATAGTATGCCGATGGAAACACGACCAACAACTTCAGAAAAAAAGAAATTAAACTGAAACATCATCATAGGGTACATACCTTCCTTAACTAGCAGCTTCTCTCATGTAAGATCTATTGAAACTGTGCTAAAATTACGACCTGCCAATTACATCCTTTTCCAGTAGTCTCAATACTTCCTATTGATTACATACATATATTAAAGTCTGTTCCAGTTCCTTTAGATAATAGAAATTTTATTATTACAGCTTTATTTCTATGCCTATCTTTATCATAGTTGGTATGTAAATCAGGAATGGCTAGACATGACTGAAAAATGTTGAATTTAACGTTTACGTCATGCACAAAAGTCTAAAGTCATGTGCATTTTCAAAATTTCTTTCAAACAAGTGAAAATTTCTAAGTGATGGATTGTCCTATTGTAAAGGCGACCAAGTAACTTGATGAAATAGATGACCCGAGTTGACCTAACTAATAATAGCAAAGTGTACTCGTTCAGGGTTAACAATTGGAATCCACAAACTTTTTGTTTGTAAACACCGAACAGCAATTAGCAGTACATTAACAAATTTTTAAATATTTCTTTTGCATTTAATTCATGCAAATTCCAATTACATGTTTGGGTATTTTGTTGAATTAAATCATTTACGGATGTGTTTTTCTTGAACTAAAAGGGGGTCCAAGCACATGGTAAAAGCAAAAGTGAGACTTGTTTATAATCTGACTTCAGGTATTACCTGCCAATACCTATTTCAGAATAGACCAGTCTTGTCAATAATTTTGTGCCGAAAATATTATCCCTTTAAAAGCATGCAGCATTTCTAAAAGGTATTCTTTCTTTCCATATTAATGGAAATCATCAAATTAAAAGTGGTTCCAGAAGTGTACAATATATTTACACAACCATGCAAAATCCGGTGCTGAAAAATGCAATATTAAAGTCAACAGAAGAGCATTTCCATTATCTAAAGGAAGTGGAACAGACTTAACATATTTGGAACTTTCCCCTGACTGATTGATTTTTGTTTAATGTCAGCTTTAGCAATATATCATAATGTGATGTATTTTAAGTATTATGAAAATGGAAATATAACAACTGTGTGAATAGTTAAGCAATGCACAAAAAATAAATTTCCAAAAGATATATTGAATATGGGACAATTTGCTTTTGATACGGACTTCATCACTGCAAGTATCAAGTGAGCCTGTCAGGGCAAACTTTATTTGTTACCTATTTGATAAAGTCCCTATCAAAGACAAAATGTCTTTTATCAGTAATTCACAAAATGATACATAAAACTCTACAATGAATTGAAATACACTGATATTTCTGTTTTAGCATGGTCGATACATTGTATATTGCAGTAATATGCATTCTTTATTGATGCGTATGAACATGACACATAGCAAGCATATGAGACGTCTTAACAGTGACCTGTTATTTTCTATCTCACCGCCTATTCAGTGATACTGACATTATCAGGCAATCTAGGTCAATAGATATCCATACAAATTATGTATAAAAAGTGTTCTTGTGTAGCTGAAATATTACTGTATACATGTTAAAGTATAATTTTTAAATCTTTTAATCCACAAAGAAATCCATTAGTACAAACACATAGACTTAAAGTGGCTCACTCGTCACATTTTTGAATATGTATCAGATTTTGGAACTCTTCTAGTTTTCTCCAGTTCAACGGCTTAAAGAATTTTGCACATGGACCCCCATTTTTTATTTCATGAATGTCTTCTATAGGTCAGATTAAGACACCTGACAAGTTTTCATAAAATTCTTGATATAACTTCATAGCTTTTAGACCAAAAATAGTCCTAATGTTAAATCAAGGGATAATCAACAGAAATCCATTTCCCGCCAAATTTTTAATGTGTTCTATCTTCGTTAAAAAGCACACAGACCTAAATATTTCTTTTTACCACTTCATTAGGTCTACAATGCTTAAGCAATTTAAATAGGTTTCATGAAATTCTTGATAAAGACAACATCAGGAGTGAGCCTCCTTAAAGAAAACAAACAAGGTTAACAACATGTCATAAAGTGGTTTGGTAAGCAGAAATTTTGTCTATAGAATAGCAAAAAATAATGACCCGTTTAGTTTTAAAAGTGTAAATAAAGGTTTTTGTTCTATTTTAGGGACCTGAATCATTTTATGAAGGTCAACAGAAGGTTACACAGATCTTAGTGACACAACATTACCCATCATTCCTTGTTAGTGATGTATATAATAGATATATAAGAAGTTTTGAGGAGGGAACTCTGGATCTTAAATCAGATGCATCAAAAGGTTTTTTACAAATATTTGTTTTATGTCTTTATGTTACAGTATAAACCGATTATAAGAACAGAGATATAGATAGACACATGTTTGATATCAGCATGTACTATACAATGTACATGTACAGTAGATGGTTCTGTTATCATTGACTAGGAATTCAAGCTTTTTGCCAATCCTTGGATTCAGTTTAAAAGGATATAGCTGAAATATTGCTGAAGTTGGCGTAAAACATCAATCAATCAATTTGAAAGTTCAATTTTTTGTAAAAAATATAAGTTTGATCAGAAAGAATCTACACCTAAATCCATTGATAAAAATTATAGAAAAGAAAAACATATTTTCTACACTAGGCCTTCTACTCTTTGGTCTGTAGGTAATCTTTATATAACCCCTATGAAATTTGAACTCCACAGCTTGTTTGCAATATCTAGCTAACAATATTTTTTTAAGCATTTTAGCTGTAAAATTAAGAAATAGATTATTGCAAGCGGGCTCTATGCGAATAAGAACATGGGCAAACCTTATATTTGTAAATATTTTATTTTGTCAATTTTACATTCCCTGAAGTACTCTACTTGGTACTTCTACTGTTTATGACGTCACAATTAGCCAAGTTATCACTTGGTAACGTAATGTTAAAGAGTATATAATGTACAGTTGTTTAACATGACGTAACAAAGTGATAACTTAGTCAAATTGTGACGTCATAAACAGTAGAAGTACCAAGTAGAGTACTTCAGGGAATGTAAAATTGACAAAATTGTCCTGATGACGCCTGCCAAGCAGGCAAAACATGTCGACCATGAAAAATAAAACGTGCAGATCTTTGAAGTGTTGTTGTCAAAATTGGTATTACTTTGTTAGTCTGCATACCAAGGTATCCACTTCAGGGAACTCTTCCAAAACAAAGATAAAGGCATTGGTCCACTATTTTGGAATTTAATTAAAAATTTTGTTATCAAACTGCATAGTGATGTGTTACATAGATAAGATTTCATGACACATGGAACACCCGTTGCTAGGTAACGGCAAGGTCGATCTCCACTGTTAATTTCAGTTCCGTGTTTTCAATTCAGATGTAAATTTCTATTATTGTTATTATTTGACGAGACTATTTGAGTGATTCATTTATTTAAAAAGTTTTGTTTATCACAAAATCATATGCAAGTTGCACATAATTGAGGATTTGATGTTGTACGATATGGGTATGCTCTATTGGATTTAGAGCATATGTTTGTTCACAAAGCGAAAAAAAGAGCACCATGTTAGAAGAAAAAATAATTTGCTTTATCTGGTAATGCTTTGTCTCTTTTTAAAGTAGTTCAGAGATGTAAAACTGCACACCCATTATGCACATATGATGGTAAGGAATTTATTATCAGGTCTAAATAAATAAAAAATATATTTACAAATAGACATGCATTGTTTATTGAGGGCTATTCCAGGAAAAATTGTATGGGGGGGTTGGACAGCACATTATATATTATAGGATAGGCGGTGGGGTTCGAAAAGAAATTTAAGCATATCGCATGCTATATTTGATAAAAAAATGTATGGGTGGTGGGGTGTGGAAGAAGGCGCTGTCCAACCCCCCAACCCCCTTTACATCTTTTCTTGGAATAGCCTTGATGTGAAAATTTTGTTTTATTATTTCAATGCAATGTCAGTTTTGCTGTTCCAGTATGTCATCATATGTATTGCAGCGGCCCATAACAGAGAAGAAACTCAAAAAACATCAAAATATCATTATTTTCAGAGTTAAAGAAATAATATTATCATTTACAAGCCATTGATTATGATAGTTTTACTGTCTTAATGGTTAAACATACATGCAAAACATTTGGATAAAGATCAAACTTTTAATGTTTAACCCTTTTGACAGAAGAAGTATCATAGTCAAAGATTTAATTTTTAAGTATTTCCTTGACAAAAGAAAAAAATAATTAAATTTTTCAATGAAGCTCTAGTTATTGCAACAAAACTTCAATGCTACTTTGACATTTAATGTACATTTATAGATTCCCTCCTATTTAAACCTAACGAGATGTTTGTTGACCCTGAGGATGAAGATGAAGAAATGTTAGCCAGTCAGTCATATGAAGCTCAAGCTAGATTACAACAATTAGATGAGAAAATACAAAATAAACAGCAGGCTTTAAAGGCTTTACAAGACTCCCGGAAAAATGATGATTCAAAGGTTTGATTGTATGCCATTTCAAATTAAAAGATATCATTACATGTACAGTATAGTATTCTTAGCATTGTTTAGTCTCCTGGTATTAATTCTTCTTGCACACAAATCTTTCGACATATATTGTTTGTAGATGTAAACATTGTATGCGACCCATATACAGAAACTCTGACCTAGATTATGAAGGATTGCATTCCAATAAAAAAGATAAATTAACCTTATGATTGTGTGAGTACTTTAAAATGCAGAAATTTGCATTCGGATTTTGACCACTCTTGTCAATATTGTAATCTTGTCTGGTAAATTATTATACCCCCCACTTTTCAAGTGGGGGGTATATAGTGATAGGGTTGTCCGTCCGTCCGTCCGTCCATCCGTTACAACTGAGGGTACCCATCTCTTATCCGCAACTCCTCCTGCGCCAGTGAAAAGATTTTCATGAAACTTTAACACAGTCTTTATGACATAATGTAGATGTGCACCTCCTATTTCAGAATTTGATTTGATTGATTTTTGGGGTTTCCCATAGCAAAACATGGACTTAGACATTACATTACAAGGGGGTACCCATCTCTTATCCGCTACTCCTCCTGAACCACTGAATAGATTTTCATGAAACTTTAACACAGTGTCCATGACATAGTGTGGATGTGCACCTCCTATTTAAGAATTTGATTTGATTGATTTTTGGGGTTTCCCATAGCAAAACATGGATTTCCCTATTACATGAGGTTGTCCGTCCATCTGTCCGTCCATCCGTCCGTCTGTCCATTACACCTGAGGGTACTCATCTCTTATCCGCAACTCCTCCTGAACCAGTGAAAAGATTTTCATGAAACTTTTAAATAACACAGTCTTTATGACATAATGCAGATGTACACCTCCTATTTCAGATTTGATTTGATTGATTTTTACATTACTAGTTGGTACCCATCTCTTATCCACTACTCCACATGAACCACTGAATATATTTTCGTGAACCTTTAACACAGTCTTTATGACATAATATAGATGTGCACCTCATATTTCAGAATTTGATTTGATTGATTTTTGGGGTTTCTAATAGCAAAATATTGACTTACGCATTTCATTACAAGTGGGTACCCATCTCTTATTCACTACTCCTCCTGAACCACTGAATAGATTTTCATGTAACTTTAACACGGTGTCCATGACATATTGTGGATGTGCACCTCCTATTTCAGATTTGATTTGATTGATTTTTGGGGTTTCCCATAGCAAAACATGGAGTTACCTATTACAAGTTGGTACCCATCTCTTATCCACTACTCTTCCTGAACCGCTGAATATATTCTCATGAAACTTTAACACAGTCTTTATGACATAATGTAGATGAGCATCTCCTATTTCAGAATTTGATTTGATTGATTTTTGATTTCTGGAATCAAATGGGGTTGTGGGGGGTATTTATCAGTGAGCTTTGCTCACAGTTTTTCTAGCTTTAGTTCTTGATTACAATATTTATGTACATGTATGTTTTTATTTTTAGATAGAGAAAGTAGAAAAAGACTTAGAGAAGGAAGTAGAAAATTTGATTTTAGAGAAAAGACTTAGGGAAGCACACATTCTGAGGACTAGAACCTGGATAGAGAATCAAGGAAAATGGAGAGTCCATGTGTATGGTGCAGAGGTATGAATAAAAAATTGATTTGGATGGCAAAAATATATTCACTGTGTTAATGTGTTCAAGTTGCCTTAAACCCTTTATCAATGTTAATGTTTTTGCATAGATCCATCTTTGTAGTACACTTTGGGGCTTATTATTACACTTAATTGCTTGAGAAAATCTGTAGCAGTCAGTTTAATGAACACTTACTCTAAACTTATACACACTGTACATGCACATGTACACTGTACATGTTTTTGTTTTTGTTTTTGTTTTGTTTTTTTTTATAGATTCTGTAAAATATACAATGATATGAAATAACTACAAAGAAAATGAAGCAAGAAACATGTATGAAAAGTAGATGATAATTTTGCATTCATTTTGTGTTTTATCACCCATCTATTGACCATCAAATTTTTAATTCAAACATTTTCTATGAAAATGTTGGGCAAAGTGGATCCAGACTTGGTCATTGCTCCTTGAAAAATTTTGTCCTTTGAATTGACATGACTTGGTTATGTTTAAGGAGATGGATAGTCTAGAATGAAACCCAACTTATTTTTCTGTTATTATTTGATGGTAAAAGCATATAGGTGCTTTTCAGAACTATTTTCAAGTTGAGCAACCTAAGGTTACGAAGACCTCTTTTGTTTTTTTGTTCGTTTAGTTTTCTTTTTTGTTTTTGTTTTCTATCAATTTTGTTGTGTAGAAAACATTAAATGTCTCTTTCTATTTTAGGATAGTTACTAATATTTTACACTTTGCATTTTAGAGTGTTTCAGAGTCAAAGTCCAGAGTATGTATTATGCACAGTTCATACTCTTTACTAACAAATATCACATATGTGTACTTTTAAAACTCTTAACTCTCTTACTTACATCATTATAATAATATTCACATGATGGAAAGAGTCGCTGTAATCAGTTGTTGTCATGTGATGTCATATACAGTTACCAAGAAATGAATTACAAATACAATGTGTTCAGAGTACTGGAATGGTTCAAGTCTTTGCCCTTCCCATTTTTTATACGACCGCAAAAATTTTGCGGTCGTATTATGGTATGGCGCTGGCGTCGGCGTCTGTGGACAGCATAACTTTAGTTCTAGTGAACGGATTGTTATCAAATTTTAGTATGATGTTTGTTGGCACAAGCTTAAGCCCGGGTTTTAATTTCGCGTTCCCTGCCCAACCCGTTTTTAAAAAAGAGGCCAAAAAGGGGTAAAATTAGGTATTTTGGTGTCTGTGGACAGCATAACTTTGGTTCTAGTGGATGAATTGTTTTCAAATCTTAGTATGATGTTTCTTGGAACATTCTTGAGAAACGTTTTTTTCCTTTAGGTTTTTGCCCCACCCATTTCAGAATTAGGGGCCAAAAAAGGGTTAAATGAGGTGTTTTCACATATTTGACTGTAGAATCTTTATTATTTATTGGATTTTGATGGGGTTTGTTTCAGTGTGCTCCTGAGGAAATTTCCAATCTGGTGAATGCCAACGGATTTCACGTAGCATGTACCACTCACGAGATAAATGGGGCCCAACAGGGGCAAATCTCAAAAAAAATAATTTTTTTATTTTAAGTCCGATTTTGATGCAGTTTTTTTCAATGGATTCCTTGCGAAAAATTAATATAGCACTCAGCTATTAGATTTTTGGTAACTTGTTTCCTTTCCCAGCTATGAGGGGCCGAACGGGGCCAAAATTGCGAATTTGCAGATTATGTAGAATTTTTATTTTTCATCGGATTTCAATGAGATTTTTTTCTTTGGATTCCTCTTGATCTAAGCTTTCAGTATTATTTTAACCGATTTTTTGTAGGTCTTACCGTTTCCGAGCTACAAGGGGTCAAAGGGGCCAAAAATGCAATTTTTCTAAATATGTCAAATCTTTATTTTTCATCGGATTTCGATGGGATTTTTTTCTTTGGATTCCTCNCTTACAAATACAGATTTTTTTCGCCCCATTGATACAAAATTTTTCCGCCCCATTGAAAATTTACAGGTATAAAAAATCCGCCCCATTGATATGCGGCCGTATGAAAAATAGATGATAATTTTGCATTCGTTTTGTGTTTTATCACCCATCTATCGACCATCAAATTTTTAATTCATGGGCAAAGTGGATCCAGACTTGGTCATTGCTCCTTAAAAAATTTTGTCCTTTGAATTGACATGACTTGGTTATGTTTAAGGAGATGGATAGTCTAGAATGAAACCAAACTAATTTTTCTGTTATTATTTGATGGTAAAAGCATATACATTGTACATGTAGGTGCTTTTCAGAACTATTTTCAAGTTGAGCAACCTAGGCTTATGAAAACCTCTTTTGTTTTTTGTTTGTTTAGTTTTCTTTTTTGTTTTTGTTTTCTATCAGTTTTGTTGTGTAGAAAACATTAAATGTCTCTTTCTATTTTAGGATAGTTACTAATATTTTACACTTTGCATTTTAGAGTGTTTCAGAGTCAAAGTCCAGAGTATGTATTATGCACAGTTCATACTCTTTACTAACAAATATCACATATGTGTACTTTTAAAACTATTAACTCTCTTACTTACATCATTATAATAATATTCACATGATGGAAAGAGTCGCTGTAATCAGTTGTTGTCATGTGATGTCATATACAATTACCAAGAAATGAATTACAAATACAATGTGTTCAGAGTACTCGAATGGTTCAAGTCTTTGCCCTTCCCATTTTTTGACACCATGTGGTGCAAATCCAGGTTATACATGTAGTATGGCTAGTGGGCAGGCAAGGAAAATGTAATAGATCCATATTTAAAAATAACATTTCATCACTCTTTCCAGATGTATTCTTCAATATATCTTTTTACAAGTTTGTATTTGTTAAATCATTTACTGTTTGTTCATCCGTTAGTTTGTCTGTCACAAAGTTGAAGACCATGTATCTTTTGAATAGCAAGTCATGTATGGATAAGCTTTTGTACATTGATTCATTTTGAAAAGTACTTGATGTTGATTTATAAAATAGGTGGATTTAACCTATATTTCATGCATGAGTGACTTAGCTAAAGTTTTAGTTTTAGAGTCCAGATCTCAGATACTACAACTGTTAGAGGATTAATATATTGTCTATAGATGTGTCTTGTTTAATCGCAAAGCTCCATGTAAATATTACAGTCACCTTGACCTACATATCATGGTTGAAGTTTTTGTAAGAATCCAGAATTCAGATGCTGCAACTCTTTAAGAAATACTGGTAATATTTTGTCTATAGACTTGTCTTGAATAGCCATGAAGCTCCAAATAAAAATTAAGTCACCTTGACCTATATTTCATACACGAGTGACTAAATTTAAAATTTGTGGTACAGTCAAAACTCAGTTACTACAATTGTAGAGGATCAATAATTTGTCAGTAGATACATCTACAATAAACATGAGGCCTCTAATAATAATTAGGTAACTGTGGCCTGTATTTCATGCATGAGTGACTCAGTTTAAAGTTTGTGTAATTTCCAATTGCTATAACTCATACTGGCATCATATTGACCTCAGTTGTTTGCTTAAACAAATTCAACCCTTTTATAACCAATTTAAGATATCTTATAAAGTAAATAAAATATAGCTAATTTGATCATGTATGATGCACAGATGTACATGAAATCTAGCTACAGGTGATTGTATCCAGTCCATCCTTTGTAATTTCAAAGACAACGCTGCTAATTTGGAGTTGGGATCAATTTTGCATCATTTTGAAATGCATGTCTTCCACTTATTCTACATTCATAATTGTATTCATAGCTTCTACAAGATTTATTTTTAATGCATGATGTACACTAAATTTATTTTGGGTGGTAGAACTTTATGAAATTTTACATCAGATGGCCAGTGTCTATTTGAAATTAAGCTTGTCTTGATCAATTTGAATTTTGGGATAGAAAATGCACAGTAATGTAAAAAAAAGAAAAAGCTATATGGTGCCATATTGATAGCTTATCACATGGAGAAACTCTTTGAAACTTTGGGAAAAATTCTTCATTCTAGTACAACAACGAATTATTTTGACATTTGCATACAGTGTCTATATTTACATTTTTCATTATTTATGAAATTATGAACAATGTATAGATTTATATCTTATATTTGTTATAATAACTGAAGATATATACAATGTTTGCACATACATGTATAAAGAATATACCACATCCTAATGATAATCGTAACCTTGTTTTTTATAAATTAATTAAATGTAATAATGGTTGCTTTTTCAGTTTCCTCAAAAGTTTTTTGCCATTTTATATTTTGTATGTGTTCTCCAAATTAATGGAAGAAATAGATTCTCATTTGACTCTGTTGTGATTTAAAAAATATTTCTTCACATTCTTTATTTTGTTGGGTTAGTGCCCCCAAAGGTTGTATTTTGTAAATTGGAATTTTACTTTATCGAGAAATGAAAATATATTGAGTAGAACCAGAAAAGTTCAAGACATAAAAATCTCATACTTCTGAGGTTAAAATTTCACTTTGTGACAAAGTTTGTTGTCAACTTGATCTATACTCAGGTCAACCTTTCAAACTCATATTTGAGTTTTCCCAATTTCATTACAGTTATACATGTTTTTCTGTTTCAGTTTTTATTAGGGCCCCGCCATGAAATGGCGGCGCCCTATAGTAATCAGCCTCTCCATCCGTCTGTCCGTCCGTCCGTCAGCATTTTCTATGTCGTATGATAACTCAAGAATGCCTTGATGGATTTTTATGATTTTTTTACTCAAAGTTGCACTTGACTGAAGGAAGCTCCCTT
Organism: Modiolus philippinarum; assembly: GCA_002080025.1. Taxonomy (NCBI): domain Eukaryota; kingdom Metazoa; phylum Mollusca; class Bivalvia; order Mytilida; family Modiolidae; genus Modiolus; species Modiolus philippinarum. The sequence goes on from MJUU01069982.1 coordinate 83,503, forward strand.
TCGATTTTGAAGAAAATCGGAAAATGATTTTTTGGGAAAAAACTTCATTTTTATATGAAAAAGTGCATATTTTTAGAATTAGCTCTATGTCGTACCATAACTCAAGATTGCTTTCAGGGATTTTATTGGTTTTGATACTCAAGGTTGAACTTTACAAAAGTAAGCTCCCTTTTGTTTTTGTGGAAAATCTGAAAATGTTTTTTTGGAAAAAACTTCATTTTAATAAGAAAAATTGCATATTTTGAGAATTAGCTGTATGTGTACGATAACTCAAGATTGCTTTCAGGGATTTTATTGATTTTGATACTCAAGGTTGAACTTTACAAAAGGAAGCTCCCTTTTGTTTTTGTGGAAAATCTGAAAATGATTTTTGGGTAAAAACTTCATTTTTATATGAAAAAGTGCATATTTTGAGAATTAGCTCTATATCGTACAATAACTCAAGATTGCCTTCAGGGATTTTAATGATTTTGATACTCATGGTTGAACTTTACCAAGGGAAGCTACCTTTGGTTTTTGTGGAAAATCTGAAAATGATTTTTTGGAAAAAACTTCATTTTTATATGAAAAAGTGCATATTTTGAGAATTAGCTCTAAGTCGTACGATAACTCAAGATTGCCTTCAGGGATTTTAATGATTTTGATACTCAAGGTTGAACTTTACCAAAGGAAGCTCCCTTTCGTTTTTGTGAAAAATCTGAAAATGACTTTTTGGAAAAAACGATCATTTTTATATGAAAAAGTGCATATTTTGAGAATTAGCTGTATGTCATACAATAAATAAAAATTCCCATCAGGGATTTATATGATATACACAAGGTTGGTCCTGATCAAAGGAAGCTCCCTTTTGTTTTTGAGGAAAATCTTATTTCCATGAAATTCCGCAGTCAGGTTTTTAGGACATACAAGGGGGCGGGGCCCTTTCTGACTTTGTCAGTATTCTAGTTACATTTGTATCTTTGTTTTCAACTTGGTATCAGTTTCTTCTACCTATTTACCATATGTTTAAAAATTTTAAGTACAGTGGATTCCACTTAATCGCAAACCTGATAATCGCAAAATTCGGTGAATTGCTAAAGAAATCAAAACACCGATCCATTTCCCATTCAAATAACATTAAATTCTCCTGTTAATCGCAAAGCAGTTAATGGCAAATTCGCTTATTAGCAAAAGAAAATTTGCTAAAAATGCATGAAAGTTTCATTTATAAGCAAAACAGAGAGGTTTATTGCAAAAACAAAAGGAAAAGTTTTGACATTTGCATATTACTGACAAGTGTATTTTTGGAACAGATCGATACCGGATGTTTGGCAGTGAGACAGATCAATCACATGTATGAATGTCCAGCTGCTGTTATTTGCTGAAATAAAATATTTACTTTAAAACAAATTGTGTTTCTTCTTTCTTAATTTGTTGTTCTTACTATAATAAAGCTTATGATTAAACATAAAACTTGCTGCACCTTGATTGTGTACACAGGTAAAATGGGGAATCCCCTATTTTCACAGTCATCTGATTTACAGGTAAACATAATTAATGTGTGTGATAATCATTGATTAGAGTAAAGGAAATGGGCAATTAACAAAAGGAAATTTAAAAATACACGCTTATTATGATTTATAAAGTAGACTAATTAGAATTAGAATTCTACTTATAGGCTTGTTCGCGAATCCAATCAGTGACGTCACAAAATCAATTTTTTGGTTGGCAAAATTGTATTTCAGGAATAAATTGCATTGTATAGCAATGGGACAGAATTTTATAATTTAAATAACTTTTTACATACTAGGCCGATTTTGGATCTGTAAAATGCATAATAAACCTTGATATTTTCATATTTTTTCTACCGATTTACTTTTTCTAAATTTCCTCTGAATAATTAGAAATGTGTATTTCAAATATTTGGAAATTGTCAAAAATTTGAATACTTTACAAATACGTCAACCAAATAAAAATAATCAAATATAGAACATTTTTATATCCTGTTAAACTGTAAAATTTCTTCAATTCAGATCAAAAGAAATTATCAAATTACCTTTAAACACAAAACCATACAAGTTAATTGAAAATGACATTTTTATTACCCTAATTAATGATTACGATTTCTTGCCAGCCAAAAGGCTCCACAGGTANATATACAAGGATAATTTAAGAAAAACCATAAAAATGCCATTACTATATTGGCCAATTTATTCACTTAACTCGTTTGGCCTATGGTTTCTACAGCTAACAGTTTTGAACAAATATTAAAATTTTGTAAGCTTAAAAGCACATCAAAATACTAAGTATAGAATAAAGGATTTGGGAAAGTCAAACAAACATGGCATCTATATCCATATGATTCTGAAATAAATATAAATTAAAAGGAGGTTCGCTCCTCATGTTTTGGGATTTCTGTCAGATATTTGGAATTCTCTGGTTTTATCCATTTAAAAGCATTATAATTTTTTGCCAATGGACCCCCTTATTTTTTCCTATAATTTCATTTTATACATCTTTATAAGCATTTTGTAAAAATTTCATTAAATTTTATTTATTCTGTCACATTCATTCATGGTTAAACCTTGCTAATATTGATCCTATGAAAAATTCAAGGAGTAATTTTCAATCACTTATATCCCAAAAACAAAATCATCAACCTATCGATTTTTTTAGCTGAAATTACTTCTTATTTAACTTTCTAGCAAAAAATCACATTTATTTGAAATCCTATTTATTTTCAAATTGAGTTGTGAACCCCCTTAAAAGCTGGTTCTTAAATATGGAAGGAAGAAATGTTGCAAAAATGTATGATAAACAAACTGTCATTTTCACTGAAATTTCTTTTGTCTTCCTGAATTTAAGATAAGAATATTTTAATGCAAAATTCATGCATTCTTGTTAGAATAAAAATTTATTCTATTATAATTACTGAAACTATCAAATACATTTATACCTGAATATGTAAACACACATATTTAATACGCATTATAATTGTATTACAGGTAGTTGAAGAACAAGATAAGAAGATCTGTGTCTATGTATTAGTTGTTTACCTGAGTGGAGGTGAAGCCAGTAGTCATAATTTACAGAATAGTTCTAATGGATGGACAGTGTCAAGAAGGCTGTCAGAATTTCATACTCTACATGAAAACTTGTGTCAGGTATTTTTCTAAGAGCAAGTCTGAATTTCATGCTCTGAGAGAAAATTTGTGGCAGTTATGTCCCTAAGAGCAAGTATGAATTTCATGCTCTGAGTGAAAAACTGTCAGTTATGTCTCTAAGAGCAAGTTTGAATCTTATGCTCTGAGTGTAAAAATGTTATGTCTCTAAGAGCAAGTTTGAATCTTATGCTCTGAGTGAAAAACTGTCAGTTATGTCTCTAAGAGCAAGTTTGAATCTTATGCTCTGAGTGTAAAACTGTCAGTTATGTCTCTAAGAGCAAGTTTGAATCTTATGCTCTGAGTAAAAAACTGTCAGTTATGTCTCTAAGAGCAAGTTTGAATCTTATGCTCTTAGTGAAAAACTGTGTTAGTTATGTTTCTTAGAGCAAGTCTTTAGTTTCACACTTTGAGTGAAAATTTGTGTCAGTTTTGTCTCTTAGAGCGAGTCTGAATTTCATACTCTTAGTGAAAATATATGTCAGATATGTCTGTAAGAGGAAGTCTGAATTTTATGCTCTGAGTGAAAATTTGTGTCAGTTTTGTCTCTAAGAGCAAGTCTGAATTTCATACTCTGAGTGAAAATATATGTCTGATATGTCTTTAAGAGGAAGTCTGAATTTTATGCTCTGAGTGAAAATTTGTGCCAGTTATTTTTCTTAGAGAAAGTCTGAATTTCATACTCTTTAGTGAAAATTTGTGTCAGTTGTGTTTCTAAGAGCAAGACTGATTTTCATACTCTTAGTGAAAATTTGTGCCAGTTCAAGTCTGAATTTCATATCCTGAGTGAAAATTTGTGTCAGGTATGTCTCTAAGATTATGTCTGAGTAAAAGTTTGTGTGATATATGTTTCTTGAATGCTGTCTGAATTTCATACTCTGAATGGTATATTAAATCTTAAAAGCTGCCCAAATTTCATAAGCTGCTTGACAATGCATATTTGTGTGAGGTGCATGTATGTATCGAAAAATTCTGTCTGAATTTCATTTTCATTGACAGTTTTTGGCATTTATTTGTAAAAGGATCACAAATATCTTGGAATATCTTTTCACGGGGATATTCCTTGGAAATTCCCTTTTGAGTAATGCAATTCAGTAAATATTTGCTTTGGTCAAGCTTTTGACGACATGTAGCTCAGACACTAGTACACAATATGGAACCCATATGAAATAACAAATTTCCAAACAGACAAACATATGACTACTTTTTGATGTCATATTGGTGCTTCAATTATATCAAAATGTATTACATTCTATTTTAAATCTTATTTCAATCTGAATTTCCAAACAGATATAGTTTAACCAAATATCCTAACTAGACAATTTGTATTGACATTATTTTGCCAAATACCACCCTTACTATAAATACTCCTTTACTGTGCTCAATAAACAATACATTTTGTACTTCTTTTTGTAGATTGGTCCCTGGTTAAAGAAAAAAGACTTGCCATCAGCAGGGTTATTCACAACAATAGATGATAAGTTTATAGAAGAAAGTAAAAAGACATTGAGTAGTTACCTGGAGGTAATTAAAATTCCGATACATATACATCTGTATGCCTATTAAGATTTACAAATATTATAATATATACATGTATAGGGATAGGGCAAATTGTTATTCAAAACTTAGATTTGAAATTCAGTATAAAAAATAACCATTGAAAAATGAGATTTAAATATTCATGATATAAAATAATTGGAATACATTTGTGGATGATGTTGATGATAAATAATACAATATTAACAAAATTAGCTTTCTGCTAAATTTTTGAAGAAATATGCAACAGTTTTTAAATCTGGGCCTATTTCAATAAAAGTTTCTTCGACTTAAAATTGTTTTGATAAAAAAAAACTAGATGTTGTCGGAAACGACAGCTATCCCCTCACTCCCTGTTTGACACAGAAAACAGTTGTTATACACCCTTGGCATATTTTTTTCACTTTATTTTAAATCTACCTATTGATAGTCATTATTGTTACTAAAAGAATTCTAGGATATATGGTTGCTAAGTAGAATTGGATTCCGAATTAAATATTTTTGAAATCCAATTGATGAAAATGTTCATCCTAAACAACACAAACATTTTCAGTATGGTTGCTAGGTAGAATTCCAAAAAATAAGTGGTCTTTGAGACTTTCAGGAAATTTACCAAAATTGGAATCAAATATTTTTGAAATCCAATTTATAAAAATGTTTGTCCTAAACTAAACAAACATTTTAAGTATGATTGCTAGGTAGAATTCCAAAAATTAGTGGTCTTTGAGACTTTCAGGAAATTTACCAAAATTGAAACCGCCTTTCAGAATCCTAAGTTATCAGAATTTTGTTTTTTACCAAACACTTGTCAGAATATAAGACAATATGCCAAAATTTAAAAGAAAATAAGTGTCTTTGACATTTTCAGGAAATTTACCAAAGTTGGAACCGGAACCAAAATTCCCAAAAGTTATTGCAAATCTATAGACTATATGCAACAATTCTGCATAAAGATTTGGTCCCTAAATCCAAAAATGTGGGAGGACTTTGCGTCACATGCCACATGTGTCTAATCCACATCTTTGGGTCTTTGTTAAAATTTACATCATGGGGCCTCTTGTTTGCACCAAGACCAATATCAAAAATCTGAAAGCTTAATGCGCATCTATAGACTATATGCAACAATTCTATAACAAAATTAAATCCCTAAATCCATAAATGTAGGAGGAGTTTGTGTCAATTGACATCATGGGGCCTCTTGTTTGCACCAAGACCAATATCAAAAATC
>MJUU01069982.1:103507-115250 GCA_002080025.1 Modiolus philippinarum
GTCGTAAACTTTTCTTCAAAAATCTTCTCCTCTGAAACTACTGGGCCAAATGAAACCAAACTTGGCCTGGATCATCACCAGGGTATGTAGTTTAAAAAATGTGTTCGGTTAGTCTGAGGACCAAATACCATGGCCGCTGTTACTAAAAATAGAACATAGGGGTAGATTGCTGGTTTTGGCAAATAACTCAAAAACCGTAGCAGATATCAAAAATCTGACGTGGGGTAAAAATGATTAGAATGACAAGATCTACCTGCCCTGCAATTTTGAAGAAAATCTGATGACCCATTTTAGAGTTATTGCCCTTTTTCCGTGAAATTTTCAAAATTTTTATGGTTTTTATTTTTTATGCCCCGCCACGAAGTGGAAGGGGCATATAGATTTACCCTTCTCCGTACGTCCGTACGTCCGTACGTCCCGATGTTAAGTTTTGCGTTTAGGTCCATATATTGGCAACCTCTTGTGGTATNCAAACTTCCCATTCAAAATGTAGGTCAATAAAAAAGACAAAATACGCGAAAAATATCTTTATTAACACTGTTTTAATAATATAAAAACAAAATAAAACACCAGGTTAGTATCTTCAACCTACGAATGGTACCTACAACAAAAAAGAAAATTGTCAATCATATTTATCACTCACATTGACGTTTCTGAAGCATTAACATTTTACACAGACGTCAGATTTTTTTTATTAAGCCTTAGATAGGTCGACTTCGTTGGATAGGTCGAGGACAGGACTTTTCAGAAAAAAAATATCGACCTATAGTACGAAAAATACGGTATATAAAACTTGTGTGTACATTGTTTGACAATAACATATATGGAATAAATAAACACAATACTGCACAATTAGGTGAGCTTAACAGGCTGTGGCTGCTTTCTATGTTTAAAATTAATGAGGTGGCTTAGTAGTTAAGATTACTAGTATAATCACTTTGGTAATCACTGCTTTCTATGTTTAAAATTAATGAGGTGACTTAGTAGTTAAGATTACTAGTATAATCACTTTGGTAATCACTTCTGCAATACAAGTTCTTCCCGGGTTGTTTGCACTTGACTTGAGTGGTAGTGCATTTTCAATTTTAAGCAGAAATCAATTTTTCATATAAAAGTCTTTCAGACCCCTTATTCTTCATAAATTGACTTTTTAGCTCACCTGGCTATGACCAAGATGACCTTTTCTCACTAAAAAGATACAAGTTTTCTGGTTTTCAGGGTACAAGATTTCTTGTTTTGTACTCCTCAATACAAGATGGAAAATTACCAGGCAACTTATTCTTACGTCACCTAGGAACGTTGGATGTCAAGTAAAGTGAGGTAGTGAAGAAATCTGAATTTAGTGTTAAAATGTGAGAAAAATATTCAAACGTCAATTAAAATGCAAGATTTAGAAATCTCAGCCACCCTTAGGTAAGATTTCAATGGTTCTCTTGACTCTGCAAGCCTCGTCAGAGAATTATTGAAATCATAAACTTGGGTGTCTGAGATTTCTGGATGTTGCATTTTCACCGTTATATATTCCATCACTTGGTATGTCTCTTGATGTTTCATTCAAAGATCATCTCCTTTTAAACCATTGTACAAACTGGACACAAAATTGGCAACAATGGCTCTTGGGTTTTCCCCTTAATAAATTGTTTCTGGCAGGTGCATTTTTATGCCTCCACCATTAGGCAACAGAGGAATTAAGTTTTACCCTTGTCCGTACATTCGTTTGTACGTCCGTTCGTCCGTCCGTACGTCCGTCTGTCCGTCCATATGTACGTGTGAAATTTGCATCAAGGATTTTTCAGCTTGTGTATGCAGGAATGATTTGATATTTAGTATGCAGCCATAGCATGATGAGTTGTACCGTGTCTCCCCTTTTCAAGTCCTTCACTCATCTACTTACTGCTTGCCGATATATCTGTATGACGGGGGCATCCTTGTCCCATGGACAGGAGAGGATAAAAAAAATTGTCAAAATGGATCATGTTCAGTTTAGTCATGATCACTATTATTTTCAGACTTGAACATTAATATTATCCGAACAAGTTTGCTACGCATAGCTATGTCCCCCGCCGCTGCAGTTAAGTCAATAAAGTCCCATTTCTAATGTAAAATTATGCGAATCAAATTGGCAGCAGAATATGATCAACTGCATTAGGTGGCAAATAGCCAAGCAAAATTTCAGCAAAATCCCTTAATTGGATTATGACAAGATGTGTCCACAAAGTCTTCCTATGTTGTAGTATGCATAAGTCGATAAAGTCCCATAACTCCCGTAAAATATGTCAAATCAAAATGGCAATGTGATATGATCTAGAACATATGGCGACTAACAATCCTGTAAGATTAGAATGAATCCGGACTAGCGGTTTCTGAGGAGTTGCATCCCCAAGATTTGCCATTGTACAACAATGTGGAAATAATCAAGTCCCATAATTCCCACAAAATTTAGAGAATCAAAATGGGGATGCGATATGATCTAGTATTAATGGTGACTAACAATCCTGTAAAATTTGAATGAATTCTGACCAGCAGTTTCTGAGGAGTTGCGTCCACAAGATTTGCCATTTTTATAACAATGTGGAAATAATCAAAGTCTCATAACTCCCATAAAATTTGACGAATTAAAATGGCGATGAGATATGATCTAGTACTAATGGTGGCTAACAATCCTGTAAAATTTGAATAAATTCTGACTCTGAGGAGTTGCGTCCACAAGATTTGCCATTGTATAACAATGTGGAAATAATCGAAGTCCCATAACTCCCACTAAATTTGATGAATCAAAATGGCGATGCCATATGATCTAGTACTAATGGTGACTAACAATCCTGTAAAATTTGAATGAATTCTGACCAGTGTTTCTGAGGAGTTGCGTCCACAAGATTTGCCATTGTATAGCAATGTGGAAATAATCAAAGTCCATAACTCCCACTAAATTTGACGAATCAAAATGGCGGTGCGATATGATCTAGTACTAATGGGGACTAACAATCCTGTAAAATATGAATGAATTCTGACCAGCCGTTTCTGAGGAGTTGTGCCCACAAGATTTGCCATTGTATAACAATGTGGAAATAATCAAAGTCCATAACTCCCACAAAATTTGATGAATCAAAATGGCGATGCGATATGATCTTGTACAAATGGTGACTAACAATCCTGTAAAATTTGAATGAATTCTGACCAGGGGTTTTTGAGGAGTTGCGTCCACAAGATTTGCCATTGTATAACAATGTGGAAATAATCAAAGTCCCATAACTCCCACAAAATTTGACGAATCAAAATGGCGATGCGATATGATCTAGTACCAATGGTGACTAACAATCCTGTAAAATTTGAATGAATTCTGACCAGCGTCCACAAAAAACGTGACACACGGACACACGGACGAACGGACGCACAGACGTAGACCATTACGATGTCCCTCCGTCGCGTTGCGGCAAGGGACAAAAAGGCAGACAACAAAAATTGACTTGTATGTGCCTTGAAAAAAATTAATGTATACCCATTTTATGCAAGAAGAATATGTAATTAATTCTGATATCTCGGTAGTCTTAAGAATAGCTTGCATGGTGTAGTATGGCTTTTATAATAAGCATTTGACAAGTAGTATAGAAGATTTCTGTATGATGGAAAAGTGTTTTACAAAATATAATGAATGTACTGGTCGAGTACCAGTTATCGCCGTGTACCAGTTATCGCCAATTTTTACGTGCTTCGAGTCGTGCATGACTTTTGTTACACGGTTATCTACAGAAGTGACAACAATATCCTAAAAATACATTCCTTGAAGAAATTTGTTTTAATCTTTAAAAACAGTGAAATCTGAGATAAAATCCATTGGGAGCCCCTTTGAATATATATTCAGTTGCTATGTGGGGGTCACGTATGATAATTTGCTAAAAAAAGACTTTTTAAATATGATGTTGCAAAAGAGAACTTGGGGTGTAAACTATATTTTCTGCTAGAAATAAATGCTGACTATATTGCTTTCTCTTCAAATAGTCAAATCAAGATGAATTGGGGCTGTAACTTCTATTTTCTTGTCATCGTTAACAAAATAGAGCGAATTTGGCATCGATAAAAATCATGCTACTTTCTCGGCTGACCTTTCATTCTTTATTCCCTTTTAGTGCTTCCCTTTTTGGAGTACTTCAGTTGGTTAAAGTGTACATTTAACAATTTGCAAAAAAACAGATTCATATTTTGAAAGATGGGGATAACTGGTACACACATCAGCAAAATTTGTCGAGAAAATCTTTAAAAGACTAAATTACTGCGCATGTGCAATGAAACTGAAAATGAACATGATTGGTTAACGTATTACTTGGTAAATTTTAACAATATAATGCATTAAAAGTTTAGTCCAATTTTAAGAAAATCAAATGCAAAATCACAGAGTGAAAATGGCGATAACTTGTACACGACCAGTACAAATATTTCGCTGTCTGATATGTTATAACATAGAACTAGATATATTTGCGGGTTGCAGATTTTGCGATTTCTTTGGAAATTGCTTGACTTGATTTTTACAGACTACAATAATTATGGTTTCTTATCATTTATTATATACAGTGGCCCTAAATTATACTTCGCTATCCACAATTTTTCTGTCATCAGATTAGCAGTAAATAAGGAGAAAATTAGGTCCTCTACAAAACTAACTGCTTCATGGTGTGATTTACTTATTTCAGATTACCCACGAGACAACCAGAACAACATGACAGTGATGATGAACTGTTGTTTGGAAGAGAAGAAGAGTAGGTATAAGTTGAAAACCTGAGTGGTATTTGTAAATCTTTAAAATGACCAGTATTTCCAAATCTGTCCAATACCAAAACTTCTTTATTCAAAGTGCAGTATACTCCATGTCCATCTAATTGGATATGGGTTGACCAAATGTGGAATATTATTTACAAACAACAAGCAATTTCTCATATATTTTATGTACAGAGGATGGCCAAAAGTAATTGACACTTAAATTTGTCCCTTTATATAACATGTTAAACAATTTTTTCAAAAAATTATTGTGAAGTCAATCATACATAATTGGAAATTTCACTTTAGGACTCATAATCTTGTAAAGTTTACTTGTTTATGTTGACATAATTGTCTGACATGCAGCTTTATTGATTTTGAGGTCAGAGGTCTTGGGTCATTCTTGGGGTATGCCCCTTTTAAACTTTAAAATTTTGCAAATTTTAGGGTTTCTGACTGATAGCTTATCAATGAAATGACATGCAGTCTTCAATTTGGGTATATAAGTGGTTGACTTCAAAACTGGATTATTTAAGTTGTTAACCACAAAACTCAAGTCAAGATCAAATGTGGATTCAGATTATCAGTGGTTCTTAATAATGTGCCATGTTACTTGAATTTTTTGTTGGTTTTGATTTAAAAATATTGAATATAGGACATTTTGCTTTTGATACAGACTTTATCATGGCCAGTATCATGTGAGCCTTTTAGGGCGATCTTGATGCGTTACACTGTGATAAAGTCCATGTCAAAAACAAAATGTCCTATATTTCTTTTATCGGTAATTTACAAAATGATAAATAAAACTCTATAATCTGAGATCTCTATTTTAGCACAGTTTATGTTTTGTTTATTGCAATAATTTATATGAATTCTTCATGCAACATATTACGCCTATGAACATGACCAGCAGTACCAAAACATGACATCAGCATAGCAACCTACACGTGACACCTTAACAATGACCTGATAATTCATGATAATATCGAGTTCAATGATACTCAGATTATCAGTCTCTGTAGATACAAATTACTGATGATTGTAAACAAAATATTTATTTCATACCTTGTATGTAATTTGCCTACTACTGAACTCGGACCAAGTTCTGTTTTGGGTTTTAGAGAAGAGAGTGGTTCTGAAGTTATGTCCCCTTACAAATGTGGCTAAAACATTTTAGAAGTTTGTGCAATGAACCATTACTGATACATGATTTAATATTTTGGTATTTATTTGTATACCATGACTAATCTATTCTGTTTATCTTTTCTCTAATTACAGGTCCAAACTACTATGTAGATAGGATAGTTGATTCTATAGCTGAACCATTCTATAAACTAGTGAACAAGATATCTGTTTATTATATAATTTATCTATTCTATTGACCTTTTACTTTCTCTAATTACAGGTCCAAACTAGATAGAACAGTAGATTCTATAGCTGAACCATTCTATAAACTGGTGAATGAGATATTTGAATCCAGAGGGATGTTTAAATGGTTACGGAAGAGTTTTATAATGTTTGTTGAAGTAACATTTGGGAGAACAATAAACAGGTTTGAAAAAATGCTAAAAATAAAAATATTTTCCCTTAATATTGTTAATAGAAATATGGATTGCTACATGTATTGTCATATATACAAATATTAAAATGTTCAGTGGAAAATGGTACAATACATTGGCAAAGAATACCAATGCAAAAATAAGAAAAATAAAAAATCCCAAAACATGGCAATTCATATCCAACACAAATTTAGACAGCACGACAAAGACAAAATAAACAAAAATGAACAAGAACAAACAAAGCTATAGCGCTAGGGGTTTGAACCCACTACAAAAATTTGAGGTATCATTGTGAAATTTTGTGTTTCCAATTTTTATATTAGGTTTGAAATTTTCAAAGTTAAGAAAGGTTCTAGGTTTAGTCGGGTTTTAGTGTATATATTTTTATACTTCATTAATGAATTTGCATGTCTACATTCTATTGTAATATATTTTAATAAGCAGAAAACAATCTAAGTTTGACTAACTTCCATCTTATCCATTTTCCTGTTTGAGCAAATATGTATAAAGTTAAAAGGTTTTGGTTAGGGTTCAGGTTTAAGGTTTATTCAGGGTTCCGTTTAGACAGGTTCTATATTTGTTGGGGTTCACTTAAGACAGGTTATAGATTCAGTCTGGGTGATATTTTGACAGGTTCCAGCTTTATTCATGGTTCAGTTTAAGACAGGTTGTAGATTTGGTCAGGGTTCAGTTTACACAGGTTAAAAATTAAGTCGGGATTAAGTTCAGACAGGTTCCAGGTTCAGTCAGGGTTCAGTTTTGACAGGTTCAAGGTTTAGTCGGGTTCAGATTAGACAGGTTCTAGATTCAGGTGGGGTTCAGTTTAAACAGGTTCTAGATTTAGTAAGTGTTCAGTTTAGATCAGTTCTAGATTTAGTCAGGATTCAGTTTAGATAAGTTCTAGATTTAGCCAGTGTTTATTTAAGACAGGTTCCAGGTTTATTCAAGGTTCAGTTTAGACCTGTTCTAGATTTAGTCAGTGTTCAGTTTAGGCATGTTCTTTATGTAGTCAGGAGTAAGTTCAGACAGGTTGTAGATTTATTCAGGGTTCATTTAAGACAGGTTCCAGGTTTATTCAGGATTCAGTTCAGACCAGTTCTAGATTTAGCCAGGGTTCAGTTTAGGCATTTTCTTTATGTAGTCAGGAGTAAGTTCAGACAGGTTGTAGAATTATTCAGGGTTTCTTGGTTAAGAAATCTTTTAAATAGAATTTGTTTCAAAATATTGAATATTTCTGATAGAAATTGAAAAGAAAAATTGGGGTCTTTTTTTAAGCCAAAATTTCAAGGACCTCAACGTCATTTTCATGAGGCATACTAATTTAATATTGATGTAATTGAAAGTAGGGACGATTGTCTTCTTGTTTTAGATGTCAAACATAATTTTTGAAAACCTGAAAAAAAGATGCATAGTTAGTATTTGTAAAAGTGCTTCTCGATTGCTTTCATCCCTAAGATATTTTTTTTCTTGACAGCCTCAGTAAACTACCCCCCCCCCAATCTCACAGAAACAAAAAATTAAAAATTACAGTAGCAATGTTCTAAATTTTATGAGTATACTGTAGGGCCATTTTAATTTAATAAGTTGGTTTACCGACATAAGCCAAAAAAAAATTGGGGTCGGAGGAGGGAAAAAATTTAGATTTAAACTCAAACTTTTTAATACTTATCACTCAAGTCAAGCCATTTGTTGTTATGTTCAAATGGAAAATTATGTCTCCACTTTGATTTTTTGGTCAAGATATCATTGTTCCTTGACCTATTGATGTAAACATTTATGTTTTTCTGTGCCGATTAGAAGATTTAAGGATGCAGAAATAATTTACAAATACAAAATTGTGTTTAAATTTTTTTCAATTTCCAAAAAATCAGGTCGGTGGATCCGTAAACCAACTAAATAATAAAAACGGCCTAAATGATTGTTTTTCAGACAGCTCTCTAAGACAATGGATTGCATATTTTCTGAGTCTATAAATTTATATGTTATTTGTACACCTCTTGATTATTTTTTTTTCCAGACAGCTCTCGGAGACAGTAGACTGGATATTTTCTGAGTCTATGATTATATACTATATACAACAGTTTACATTGTCAATGTGGCCTGATGGAAAACTTGCTGAAACAGAACCATCCAGGAGTGATGAAGAAAAACTTAAGACAAGAATGGAAGCCAAAGAAAAATTCCTACAAAATATGCCAGGTACAAAGAAATAAATGTCAAAAATGATATTAGAAGATGAATTCAGAATTCCCATCTAATTTTGTTATTTTTAGATATATTCTTCATTTTGAAAAAAATTAAGGCTCATTTGACATTTTTGTGCTTAAGTTTCATATAGAAAACACATTCAATATTCTTTTCCCATGAAGTAACAAAACCAATAAGAATCTAACCTAATCACAATGGTTTTTTTACTTGCCTCAGCCAAGATAACTACCAGCAGTGGTCATATTTTACATTAGACCCTATAGAAAACAGATTCAAACATACTATCTATCAGAACCAAAGGTTGTCATTTTTGTCTGGAGACGAATCAAGAAAAGGTATCCAGCAAGTCTGCCCCTAATTCAAGATGGCATCAAGATGGAAATGTAGAAATTTAGTGAAACATTTTGCCCTATGGAAAACATATTCCAAGATTATATCAGATACTGCTAGGTCAGTTAAATAAACATAGTCACAATGGTCCATTCCTTAGACAATTCTCATCTTAATGATATCTGGCAGGGTAGCATTTTTATGCAGTAATGTTGCCATCGGGGAATATTGGACCCTGTTTATGAAATCACATTATGAATTGCAATCAGACTTAGTGACAATGTTCCTTAGGTAATCCGTTTTGTTCCAGGTGAGCTTTATGGGCTCTTTGTTATTCATTTGAGGTTGCAGTTTTTCTGTAGGTAAACCTTGGCTTCTTTAAATATCTCTCTTAGCTGACATATTATGCCTACGATTCTTAGAAAGTACATGTATGAGAGAAATTATGGGTAAACCTTTAAAAAAATATTCAGTAGACAAGATCTTTTTAGCTCACCTGGCTGTGCCAGGGTGAGCTTTTGCCATCACTATGCGTCCGTCGTCNGTCTGTCCGTCCATCAACAATTTCAAAAATCTTCTCCTCTGAAACCGCTGGGCCAAATGTAACCAAACTTGACTTGAATCATCACCAGGGTATGGCTTCTCAAAATTGTGTTCGATTAGTCCGCTGGTCAAACAACATGGAAGCCATTACTAAAAATAGAACATAGGGGTAAATTGCAGTTTTGGCGAATAACTCGAAAGCCGTTACAGATATCAAAAATCTGACATGGGGTAAAAATGATCAGCATGATGAGATCTACCCACTGTGCAATTTTGAAGAAAATCTAAAAACCCATCTCAGAGTTATAGCCCTTTTTCCGTTAAATTCATTTTTTATTTTTTATTTCAAAAAGTGTAACAGATAGAGGTCAAGTGTAAATTGCAAAAATGTTCAGCATAACAAGATCTACCCACCCTGAAATTTTGAAGAAAAGCCATAAACCCTTGTAGGAGTTATTGCCCTTTTTTCACCGAATTTTTAAAATTTTTGTATTTTTATATCCCGCCACACGAAGTGGCGAGGTATTATGTGATACCCTCAGTCGTGTGTCCGTCTGTCTGTCTGTCCCCCGAAGGTTTCCAACTGATAACTTGTGAACGAAATAATACAAGGTCTTCAAACTTGGTATGCATGTTGTTTACCACAAAACTCAGGTTAAGTTCGATTTTGGGTTTAGAGGTCCAAGGGGTTCTGGAGTTATGCCCCTTGAAACTTAGAAATTTTGCGAATTTTAGGGTTTCCGACTGATAACTTTTGAACGAAATTACACAAGGTCTTCAAACTTGGTATGTAAGTTGTTTACAACAAAACTCAGGTCAAGTTCGATTTTGGGATCTGAGGTCGAAGGGGTTCTGGAGTTATGCCCCTTGAAACTTAGAAATTTTGCGAATTTTAGGGTTTCTGACTGATAACTTTTGAACTATATAACACAGGGTCTTAAAACTTAGTATGTAAGTTGTTTACAACAAAACTCAGTTCAAGTTCGATTTTGGGTTCAGAGGTCCAAGGGGTTCTGCAGTTATGGCCCTTGAAACTTTGAAATTTTGTGAATTTTAGGGTTTTTGACTGAAAACTTGTGAACGAAATAACTCAAGGTCTTCAAACTTGGTATGTAAGTTGTTGACCACAAAACTCATATCAAGAACGATTTTGGATTCCGAGGTCCAAGGAGTTATGCCCCTTTAAACTTTGAAATTTTGCAAATTTTATGGTTTCCGACTGATAACTTGTGAACAAAATAACACAAGGTCTTCAAACTTCGTATGTAAATTGTTTACTACAAAACCCGGGTCAAGTTTGATTTTGGGTTCCAAGGTCCAAGGGGTTCTGGAGTAATGCCCCTTGAAACTTTGAAATTTTAGGGTTTTGTACTCATAACTTGTGAATGAAATAACATACTGTCTTCAAACATTGTATGTTAGTTGTTTACCACAAAACACAGGCCAAGTATGATTTTGGGTTCAGTGGACCACATCCTTGTGGAGTTATGCCCTTTTAACTTAGAAATTTTGTGAAATGTGGCGGGGTATCATGTAATCCACCATTATTATTTTTCATCTTCTATTTCCAAAACTATAGAAGATGAAAGTGTAAATTGATGAAATGTTTGCCATGCTGTGGCAATTTCAAAACTGATGTTGAAAATTGTTCCTTGACCGCCATTTTCAAAATGGCCGCCAAAAAAGTTGGGAAAATTCAACATTGTCCGATTTCAATGAACTTTGGTTTCCAAATAGATGTTGATGTTGCGACTTCAAAACTTGTGTTGAAAATTGTTCCTAGACCGCCATTTTCAAAATGGCAGCTAAAAAAGGCGGGAAAATTCAACATTGTCTGATTTCAATGAAATTTCGTTTCCAAATAGATATTGATGTTGTGACTTCAAAACCGGTCTTGATAATTGTTCGTTGACCCAAGACTGCCATTTTCAAAATGGCCGCCAAAAAAGACAAGAAAATTCAACATTGTCCGAATTCAATGACATTTGGTTTCCAAATAGGTCTTGATGTCGCAACTTCAAAACTGGTGTTAAAAATTGTTCGTTAACCGCCATTTTTAAAATGGCTGCCAAAAAGGCTGGAAAATTCAACATTGTCCGATTTCAATGAAATTTGGTTTCCAAATAGATATTGATGTTGCGACTTCAAAACCGGTGTTGAAAATTGTTCATTAACCGCCATTTTCAAATGGCCATCAAAAAAGGCGGGAAAATTCAACATTGTTCGATTTCAATGACATTTGGTTTCCAAATAGGTCTTGATGTCACAACTTCAAAACTGATGTTAAAAATTGTTTGTTGACCGCCTTTTTTAAAATGGCTGCCAAAAAGGCAGGAAAATTCAACATTGTC
>MJUU01069982.1:121499-137185 GCA_002080025.1 Modiolus philippinarum
GAAACTACTGAAGCAAATTGAACCAAACTTTACAGGAATGATGTATGGTAGGTCCTTTACTTAGTTTGCCGAAATTTTTTCGATCCGTGAAAAAACATGGCCGCCAGCGCAGAACATAGTTTAACATGGGACCCTATGGGAAAAGCAAATATTTGCTATCTCCTCTGATGTTACTGAAGCATATTGAACCAAACTTTACAGGAATGATGTATGGAAGGTCCTTTACTTAGTTTGCCGAAATTTTTTTCAATCCGTGAAAAAACATGGCCGCCAGCACAGAACATAGTTTAACATGGGACCTTATCAGAAAAGCATTTATTTGCTAATTCCACTGAAGCTACTGAAGCAAATTGAACCAAACTTTACAGGAATGATGTATGGAAGGTCCTTTTCTTAGTTTGCCGAAAATTTTTTCGATCCGTGAAAAAACATGGCTGCCAGCGCAGAACATAGTTTAACATGTGACCCTATGGGAAACACATATATTTGCTATCTCCTCTGAAGCTATTGAAGCAAATTGAACCAAACTCTACAGGATTGATGTATGGAAGGTCTTTTATGGAGATTGGCGAAATTTTTCCGATTCCATTAAAAACATGGCTGCCAGCGCAGAACATAGTCTAACATGGGACCCTATTTGGTATCTCCTGACGCTACTGGAGCAAATTCAACCAATCTTTACAGTAAGGATGTATGGAAGGTACTTGGATCTGACAAAAAAGATGGCCTCCAGTGCAGAACATAGTTTAACATTAGAGCCAGGAATGAGATAACCATCCTTATAATCATCATCTCTGAAATGTATAGAAGGTCCTTTGCAAAAATTATTCATTTCAATAGGATCAGACAAAAAACATGGGTGCTAATGAAGAACATAGCTAAACATTTGACCCCATTGGTAAGGAAACATCTTTTTTAGTCATGTATGGCGTAGAAGCATTTTGCCAGGTGAGCGATACAGGCTCAGTCTCTGAGCCTCTAGTTTTGTACTGCTGTCTGGTTGTTAAACTAACAGTTTACATACGTCTGATACACTGAATATAATGAATAGAAATGGTTTATTTCTGAATCTTGGACCCAAAAAAATTAAGAAATAACTACATGTCATGTCAAGCTTTTGACCTTGACTTCATTTTCACGGTCTAGTACCCAAGCTTTTTTGTAGCTTGAGTCTGTTTGTCAATAATTAAAATTTCAGCTCCTGCTACATATACGATGTACTTTCTCTCAATAATTTACAATTCAAGGAATATTTACACCAATCTATCCCAATGAGCTTGAAATTAAAGAGACTACTGATACACCTACTTCAGCCTGGTACTTATATCTTTAAAGATGGACGTTAGTTCTAGAAATTCTGACAAACGTGATGATTTTATCTTCCCAATTGTGAACTTTCCCTTTCTGAGCAGCAATATACCTACCTCTACAGCCTATGGAGTGTACATTTCACAGTTGATTTCGTTACTGTCTGTTGTAAACTTGTATTTTTATGCACATCCCTTGTTTCATACTTTTTGTGCCTTTTGACGTTGCATATTTACCCGTACTTTTGTATTGTTGTTTTTTCCCAGAAGTTGAATCTTTATTAAAGTCAATACATTTGTTAGAAATACATAAAGTACCAGTTCTTTTGTATTGTTTATGACGTCATGATGTGAGTTCTTGTTGTTTTGTTGATGTCTTGAGCTGTTGTTGATGTCTCCATGTTTGTGATAACCTGTGTCTTGCTATACTATATGAGTTTAATTGAATAGTGATTTTATAATACAGGACTTTTTCACGTTTATGACCGCTCGGAAGTGGACTTTGAATTATGACTTTTTGCTAAACCTTCAAATTCACTTCACTGGTGGCAGCTAGAAGAAACAAATCAACACCAAAGGAGAGGACTTTCTAAGAGGGGAGAGGAATGATATTCAATGTTCAAAGACACAGGTAACATGTTGGAACTTTATGTGAATGCAGCTTGTAAATTATAGACTGGTGCAACAATCCGGATATCAGTAATCTAAGGTGCAACATTCCGGTCTGATGTTTTGTGAAAAGTGAGCAATACAATTATGAGTGATTATAATTTAGAGTATGATGGTTCAGGTCTGTTTGGTGGCTTTTGGATGCAGTTTAATATTTATACAAACCGGTATAACTGGACACCAGAAGATAGGCGTGAAATTCTCATCTTATCTTTGCGAGGTAAAGCTCGTGACGATATCTCATGCTTGTCGTTTGAGACTCTTCACAACGTAAGTCTTTTATATACTGCACTGGAGAACCGTTTCGGAGATCCAGAAACAGCAAAAGTATGTAGGATGAAATTGAGAAACATTTGCATGTACAAGGAAAAAACTGTACAGGAGTATGTCTGCAGGGTGGAGAGAAACGTTGGGAAATCATTTCAAGGTGTGTACGAAAATTTAGTAATTGAACTCATTGTAGAATATGTGATATATGGTCACCCTCATTCTGATATCGGGTTCAGAGTTCTTACAAGTAACCCAATGTCAGTGCATGAACTGATAAGGGAATTTATATGACAGGAACATTGTAAGATAACTTTTCTAGATGTTTGTCAAAATAATACAAGTGACCAGGCTTTTAATAGTGACCAGGCTTTTAATAGCACGTCAGTCTTTCAACCGCATTCGACTGAGAAAACACAAAGAGTTGTAAAACGAGTCATGAAATGTTCGTTTTGTAAGAAACCAAGACATGTTCGGAGAGAATGTTATAAAAGACAGAATAGACAAGTTCAGTCTGAATCTGGTAGGACAGAATCAAAACCCGCGGAACACAGTAAATCGTACAGAGAGAATCGCATAAGGCATGCATGTGAAAATGACGTATCAACCAAGTCTGTTCCAAAGAAGTATAAGTGATAAAATTCATGGACCAATCAAAGAGAAATCGCAATTCAAAGGAGCCTTGAAAATTCCTAGTGGTCAATTGTCAATGATGAAAGTTGGTGGAACAAAGAGGGATCAAACTTTAGACAATATCAGACTTTCTAAAACAGGATTACCGTTTATGACCGAGATTTAAAGCTGCAAAGATAATTGTACATTTATGATTTCGAGGACGAAATCTTTTAGAAAAGAGGTGGCAGTGTTGTAAACTTGTATTTTTATGCACATTTTTTGTTTCATACTTTTTGTGCCTTTGACGTTGCATATTTACCCTACTTTTGTATTGTTGTTTATGACGTCATGATGTGAGTTCTTGTTGTTTTGATGATGTCTTGAGCTGTTGTTGATGTCTCCATGTTTGTGATAACCTGTGTCTTGCTATACTATATGTGTTTGTGATGACTTCGATTAAATAGTGATTTTAAAACCAGGACTTTTTCACGTTTATGACCGCTCGGAAATGGACTTTGAATTATGACTTTGGGCTAAACCCTCAGATTCACTTCACTGTCGAGCATGTATTTTATACAGTGATTTTTTTAATAGAGCAAAAACACTGTCCCAAAAGCAGCTTAGTCAGGGATTTGTTAAGCCTTGGTTACTTTCATCCCTTCAGAAATTCTACGTTCGTCACCATGACATCATTGACAGATATGACGTGTCTGTGTCCCAAATGAAAACGGATATTTTCCGCTACATTTCACGTCTTCACGGATTTGACATAACCGGGTTTGACTCAACCTTGGATTGACTCACTGTTAGCGTGACGGGTGCCGTTAGCGTAGCAGGACATTGTTACCCTTCCGAAGCACCTGATGTCACTCCCAGTTTTCATGGGAGTTCACACTATGAGTGGTTATCTTTTTATTTCCGTGCATTGTAGCTGTCTCACGTCCTTGTTTCTCTGTCGCCGTTTTTGCCATGTCTTTCGACTTCGATTTTTGTGTTCATCCCTTCCCTTGTTCCTTCGGTATTCTACTGCCGTTGTTTTAAAAGTGATTAGTCGATCATATTTGTTATATAGCTTGGTATTGGTTATTAATGTCAGTCTGTCATATGGCTTTTGACCTTGACCCCAATTTTGTCCAGTGTCCAGGTTAATTTTTTCGCTTAAGTCTGTTTCTCAATAATTACAAATGATTAGTCAATCATTTTTCGTATATAGCTTGGTATTGGTTAGTATATGTCAGTCTGTCATATGGCTTTTGACCTTGACCTCAATTGACCTCCAGTGCCCAGGTTAAGTTATTTTGCTCAAGTCTTTTTCTCAATAACAACAAGTTATTAGTCAATAATATATTGTGTATAGCAATATGGCTTTAGACCTTAACTTCAATTTCAAGGTCCATTACCCAAGTCTAGTTTTTTGCTGAACTCTATTGTGATAAGTGATAAATCAATGATATTTGGTATATAGCTTGTTCTTGGTTAGTACAATACAGTCTATTATACGGCTTTTGACCTTGACCTCAATTTCATGGTCTTGTGAACATTGTTAAGTTATTCGTGTAAGACCAGTTTCTCATTAATTGTAAGTAAAGGGGCAATGCTATTTTGCAAGTAGTTTGCTTTTGAGTAGTACATGACTTTTTGTCATGGGAAATTTGACCTTGACCTTAATTTCATGGTACTATAATAAACATGGTTAAGTTTTTTCATACATCCGATTCTGAATAACTGTAGGTGTTAGAGCAGTTATGGTAGGTCAGTGATATTTGGTATGTGGGTTGGTCTTGTGTAGTACATGACAATCTGCTATATGATTTTTGCTGTGACCTAAATTTCACGATCTTTTGAACTTTATATATTCTCGGCATTTATTAGTTTTAGGTTGATATTTGGTATGCTGGTTGATATTTGGTAGTATTAGAAAAGAAATTAAAAGATTTGTAGATAAATAAAAGAAACGCAACTACATTTTTATCATTTCTGACATCAAAGTCATTGTCCGTAAGAGAAGTAATGAGATATGACAACCTAGGAGAGTTTACACTCCGAGTAAACCACCACCACAACAAACTAACTACACTGGATCGAAAACTCAAAGCGGGCATATTTTAGTAACCCCCTTTCATCGAAGAAAAAAAACAAATACCAGAATTACAAAAACAGGAAAACAGCAAACACCTACAATGGCCAGGAACTACAATCACATGCCACAATCCACAAGCAAAAAAGCAGAAAGCATAATAGCACTTAGCACACAACCTGGTCACTTCAGTCCGTCGAAACAAATAGCACAGCCTAGTACTAGATCCAAATGATGCCAACAACACCAACATGATCTGTTACATCAACCAAACAATGCAGAATCGAAATAGAAAAAATGAACATCGCACTGCAAACCTGCAATGGCGGAAGGCATAAGAAAATAAAACCTGCAATGATAACTCCCACAACAATAAACTGCAATCCAACATAAACCCTGATCTATGCCAACAAAAACAACTTTTTAGTAATGGGCAGAGTCTCAATAACAGAAACTTTTACGCCAACGATCATTCAATCTTCATTTTCAAAATTCCAAAGGAAACGAAATAATTTTATGTTTGAAAGAAATATTGAATACATCAGATATACTTTGCATTCTAGAGCTAAGAAAAGAAGATCCTATCAGATATACCTAAATCGGTGGATGATGATGACACTCTTTATGATTATAAAAGTATCAGTAGCAACGGTGGCATTGTTATATTCTAGATCTATCGAAGATCTATCGACCCCGTTATTGATATTGTGCCAGATGAATGTAACAGAATCCAAGAAATTATACTCAATTGCTCCCGTCAGAAGTAAAAGAGAGTGACTCGGGATATTAGAGACATTTGACCATCTACAAGAAGTCGTAACACAATATATTGTAGCATGCCATGTTATACTGACGCCGTATCAACAGAAGAAGGGATGTAACCCCTATTTAAAAATTTCAAAGTCAGCAATGAACTATATCCGCACCAAATCATGAACAGCAGGCGACATTCTACCACCACAAAGTGAAATATAGCTCTCAAATAGACTACATACTTTAAAAAAAAAGAATCCCTGGAAAATTACTACCTCAAGTTACAAAAATTTACCTTGCGCTTTATGGAAATTTACTGTCCTTGCGCTTTATGGAAATTAACTGTTTATCAAAATTCTAACCCCTTAAAAAACTCGGGCTTCATTCCGTGTATTACACTCGATGGATGTCCTTGGTACTAGAATTGGCCTCCTATTTCGATTCTTTTTTGTAATGAGTACTTCTATTTTGAGTACTTTTGGATCATATGGCTCTCCATATTATTTGATTCTAATGCTGCTGATGAGAGTGCTCCTTGAAACACGTGTACAGCATAACGAAATTTATTGTTTATTTTGCAACTTCGGTATTTTAGCATTTTACAATTATCGCATATTATGATAAAAGCCAAAGTTATGATTGATTTCAACAAATTTGCTCGAAAATTGGCTAAAATCTTATCAAAATCAAAGACAAGCATATGCTTCAAGCAAAGATAAATTAATAACAGACTGCACAGATCTCGCAAAAATACAAATACAGATGTGCTGGTGATAGACAACATCAAGTATGCATAAGAGATTATAATCGATGGATGGAAATTACACTTTGAACAATTATCGACTTCAAAGTATGATAGTAGAACTTTTGATCTTGAGAGGAACAGCTTGCGTACCCCATAAAATCCTATTATTAAAATGTCTCAAATTCACAAGTCCTTAATCCCGAGGGCAACCCATGAAGAAGTGAAAAAAGCCATGCAAGATCTGAACTGTGGTAAAGTTGCAGATGAAAATGGGCTACAGGCTTAAGCTGAGCAATGTAAAATTGCTGTTGATGAAATTACTCTGGAAATATGTAGCATCATTAAAAATTTTTTACTGACTTAGATATCCCTTCAGATTTAAAAAAATAGTGGAATTTGGACTCCGGTTCTAGAGAAGAAGAAAAGCAAGGTGTAGACGCAGAAAAGCTTTCGACACTGTAAATCATGAGGTCATGCTAAACAAGCTATATAAAATGGCAACATGTGGAATCTCTTATACAACATTTTCCAAGGTATGACTTTGAGAGTAAACTTCCGAAAATATAGATATAAAACAAGGAATTCACCAAGAGGTAAGGGGTAAACTATCAACCCTACTGTCCAAACAATATACTAGTAATAACACCATCCTGAATTCTCCGACAAATAATGGCAATCTTGCAGCTAAAATAGATAATATATAGGTCGGCTTGCCAGCATGTGCTGACGATATTGCATTACTGGGAGAAAGAACAGAAATTCAATCAATGCTTAGAATTAAATACAAAGAGAGATATGAAGAAATTAAATCCAAGTAAGACAGTGTCTGGTCCAAAATTAAACCAATGAACAAATCTATTTACTTTCTCAGGCCAAAAAATAAAAGGGGTAAAAGGAAAAATCTAGGAATAACTCAAAAAGATTATTGCGATGTCTACATAAATTTTGTTTTAACATGGAGATGGAATATTGTCTCCTTGACATTTACCCCATTTCCGTTTTTTTTTCATATAAATGAACGCATATCCTTTGGAAGGCAAAAAGTATATGCACTACTTGGATCAGGCCTACAAGCGAGATCTGGAATGTCACCGTTAGTCTTACTAAAAATATGGAATACTTACACCAAGATATGGTCTGGAACTACAAAATATTTCAACGACAGATTTGAAACAACTAGAACAACTACAAATAAAATTCCGCAGACAGTTTCAATGTCTACCAGAACGTACATCATTATTAGCTGTATACTCATTAATTGGAGCTGAACCCATTGAAGCTACATTGGACAAGAGCACACTGACACTCTTCGTAAACATGGCGTGGCTAGACTTCTCTATAGAAAAACAAATGCTCAAGTGGGAATTGGAAAATAACAACAAGGATGATGCTTTATTCATAACTACAAAAAATATACTCCACAAGTATAAATTACTTACTCCGGAGGTCATTATGATCAATCCACCATCAAAATTCGAGTGAAAAAAAAGAACTCCATAAAGGATGCAACGAATATTTGTATATCAAAATCCTGGGGGGAGGGACATCCAATAGTACCCTGCGACCTTTAGAAATTGAATCCAATTTCCAGACCACAATATATTTGAAAATGTTTTCGCAACAGAAAGTCTGATATACAAAAAGCCGAAGTTAAAGCCACGCTGATTACTAATTTTGGCTTTACATTTAGATCATATTGGTTTTTTGTTCTCTATCAGTTTTTGAATATCTTTGAGTTCATGGTCTTCCAAATTTTTAGATTTTATCTGCACTGAAGAGACATAAGTTGTCGAAATGCGCATATGCAGAAATTAAATTCACAGTAGATTCGGTATTTAGTTAATTATTACCACTGGATCGATGCCTCTGCTGGTGGACTAATAGTCCCCGAGGGTATTCACCAGCCCAGTAGTCCGTACTTCGGTACTGACCCGAAAGCCGATTCTTTTTGAAACCTTACAATATCTAAATTTTTGTAAATTTTGATACAAAAACTAAGGAGTATCTCCCTCATGGAAAGCTCTGTCCTTAGCCGATTTTGGCTTTACATTTAGATCATATTGGTTTTTTGTTCTCTATCAGTTTTTGAATATCTTTGAGTTTATGGTCTTCCAAATTTTTGGATTTTATCTGCACTGAAGAGACATAAGTTGTCGAAATGCGCATATGCAGAAATTAAATTCACAGTAGATTCGGTATTTAGTTACTTATATGCTCCAATTTCACTGAGCAAAATTCAGTAAAAATAAAATCAAGGCTGATTGTAAACTATGCAATTTTGAACACTTCCTGTGGAAATGTACAGCACTGGATGATTCCAGATCAACACATCTTTCAAAATTAGGAGGGCACATGAACATTCTTGAGATTAGACTGTACTAGTCCGAGGATAAATCAGTATGAAAAAAAAATTATTTCTCTTAGAGATTTAGGATCTGAGTTTTGAACTCTAACAAAACTTTAACAAATGTCACTCATACACAAAATGTATTTTAAAATGCACCTACTTTATAAATCAACTTCAGCTATAGACAAGAGGTTATCTATGTATAACTTGTTATTAAATGAACATTGAAATGACACAACTGACAAATAACTAAATACCGAGAATACTGTGAATTTACTTTCTGCATATGCGCATTTCGACAACTTATGTCTCTTCAGTGCAGATAAAATCTAAACGTTTTGAAGACCATATACTCAAAGATATTTAAAAATTGATAGAGAACAAATAACCAAAATGATCTAAATGTAAAGCCAAAGTTAGCTAAGGACAGAGCTATGCATGAGGGAGATACTCCTTAGTTTTCAACAAAATTTACAAAACTTTAGATATTGTAATGTTCCAAATAGAATCGGCTTTCGGGTCAGTACCGAAGTACTGACTACTGGGCTGGTGAATACCCTCGGGGACTAACAGTACACCAACAGTGGCATCGACCCAGTGGTAACAAATAACTAAATACCTAGAATACTGTGAATTTACTTTCTGCATTACTTGCAAATTCTCTATCCTCTGTGAGAAGAACACACACACAGACACACGCAGCACAAAATAAGCCCAATTTTTAGTAATACCATTTTTCCGTAAATTTTCTAGGCAAGAATTATCACTTTGCTTTAAGTAAATAACTAAAACATTAGTTACTGATTTGCCTTTATTCACAAGTACAGGAAAAAGCTCAAGAACTACATATTTTCCAAAATTTAGACAACTATAATATCACTTTGGAAAAAGACATACATTTGATAAACTATAATTATAACGCAGAAAAATTATTATTAAGTAGACTATTAGTCTTATGCAACCAAATAGAAAAAACGACCAGGCATTTGATACTCAATTTAATAGTGCAAACAGTTAGTATTACTCAGTGTATCTTCGTCTTTACTTTTTGCAGTCTTTACAGTCATTCCTCGCGTAAGCGTATCCGACTGCTCCACTAACGGCTCCTGCTGCCAGTTGACCTCCTATTCCTATTCCTGCAGCACCTACAGACTGAGCTGTAGCCACGACTGCACCAGTTCCCATCGTTGACATCATTGTTGCTGCTGTCGAACCCGCAACTATACCACCTGCTCCAAATCCAATCGCTGCGGCAGCTGCAGGGACAGCTACTGGTGCAATTACAGCTCCAGCCACTGCAGCTACCCCGCCTATTAGAGCCTCACCCCATGTTAATGCTGAGAAAAAGAAAAACAAAAAGCTGAACAATTGTCACATAGCAAATTCAAAACTGAATATCGTGAGAATATCACGTGACAGGCGATCAGAGTAATAACTAAAGGATCCTAGAAAATCGTGTTCAGAAAAAATGTCACATGGCTTATCTCTCATAAACAAGTTTTCGACATAAATATAGAAAGACATCGCCACAACTTGTTAGTATTTGCTTTCCCTCATGTTAAAGTTTCATACTCTGATGATGCATAACATACGAAAATCAACAACAATAGAGTAATAATAATTCAGTATTATCATCCTTCCCCATGGATATATCAGCCTGCAGAGCCTTTCCGCAAAAGCCGTATCCGGTTGACCTGGATATATCAAGCGATTCTCCCAACGTTTCAAAGGCAATAACTTTTATTCAAGTTTTCATATGAAATCAAACGGATAAGAATAAGCATCATTTGAACTTTTGATGAACGATTTTTTTAAAACATTTATCATTACTGGTTAACGAAGATTGATTGATTGAATATTGTTTAACGTCTACTCAGCAATATTTCAGCTATATCAAGACGAGAACAAGTTTGTTGATAAATAATCACTTTGGGGTATGGAAAGGCCATGGGACGGGAAATTCTGACTGCCACTGGAAAAGTAGGATGAAATCGTCAAGGGCGGGGAATTTAGCCTTGTAGCCGATCACCTACGGACCACCCCAAAAAGAGCTTGCTACAAGGGTTCTTTAACGTGCAGGAAGCGTGGCATTTCTCCCAACACGTGGACCTGAGTTTACATCCCATCCGAAAGATGGGTTGTGTATTTATTAATCCCGCACAACCACGGAATGGGTCCTATTTCTATATCCCGGGACCCTCGGGGTCAGCCTCCGTTTAGGAGGGGTCACACCCCGCAAGCCGGAGATACTGGGTCCTATTTCTATATCCCGGGGTTCCCTCGGGGTCCTCTGTTAGGATGGCTCATACTCCAAGCTCAGAGGATGCTGCGGGCCTATTCTTCAGCCGGGACCGCGCACGGCGGGGTTAACGAAGAGCTTATTATTATTTATTACCCTAGAAGATCATATTTTCCGTTTACTTGTCCAAAAGTCGTGTTTTTCTACAAAATAAAAAAAAACTAAAAAAAATTCTAAAAAATTAATAAATAAATAACTTTAAAAAAAAAAACAGCATCGCATGCTGTAGATTGTATTTTTAATGGATTTATTCCTTGTTTCAAAAAATAAAACTACTTGTATTTTAATTACTATTTAGTACAGACCTTGACACGTAGGAGAAAAGGCTAGTAACATCACCAGCATTAAAACGCGGGCCTCCATTTTCTGCAAAATAAAGCAAAACATGACTAGCGACATAAAATAGTTAAAAATGAAGACTAGACCAAACAATCATTGATTGTCTATC
This sequence comes from Modiolus philippinarum, assembly GCA_002080025.1. Taxonomy (NCBI): domain Eukaryota; kingdom Metazoa; phylum Mollusca; class Bivalvia; order Mytilida; family Modiolidae; genus Modiolus; species Modiolus philippinarum. Next base: position 133,027 of record MJUU01069982.1, read on the forward strand.
TTGTTGATAAGGAGCAAAATACTAAACTGAGCATTTATATACAGTTCCCTACTTAACGTTAGCAATAAACAATGAAAGGATATGGAGTAAATGCTCAGAAGACAAAGTCTTTACAAATACACGGTAAATAAGCTATGGAACAACACTTTTATTGTTCTGCATCATTAAGTCGCCATGAGGCCTTCAACAATGAGGTTTGCTCATACCTCATAGTAAGTCAGGACGTCCTCTTGCATTGGTTTAAGCGGAATTCATTGCTAGATGTCGAGCAATACTACATTCATGCTTAGATCATGAACGTCATCAAACATAAAATAAACTGGCAAAGTGTTCATACAACTGCTGTCATCCATCGAACGACAAAAAGACTTAACAGAAGACAACCACAACTTTAAACAATCACAGGGCACTCATAGAGAGTCAATAGCCTTTTTATAGAAAACGAGGATAACTGTGATACGGAAAGTATGTGAAACTAGGATGATTTTTTCCATATCCAGTTGGCTATATCCCAGAGTACAATCCAAACACATAAATTTAAAATGAGGGTAATAACAAAATTACCGAACAGAATTGTCAAGAGCCGACATACAAAAATGTGCAGTGTTAAGTCATAGTCAGTGCTTGTATCCGAAAAAATGCAGCGTTAAGTCATAGTCAGTGCTTGTATCCCAAAAATTGCAGTGTTAAGTCATAGTCAGTGCTTGTATCCAAAAAAGTGCAGCGTTAATTCATAGTCAGTGGTTGTATCCAAAAAAGTGCAGCGTTAAGTCATAGTCAGTGCTTGTATCCGAAAATGTGCAGTGTTAAGTCATAGTCAGTGGTTGTATCCAAAAAAGTGCAGCGGTAAGTCATAGTCAGTGGTTGTATCCAAAAAAGTGCAGCGTTAAGTCATAGTCAGTGCTTGTATCCGAAAATGTGCAGCGTTAAGGTATAGTCAGTGCTTGTATCCGAACAAGTGCAGCGTTAAGTCATAGTCAGTGCTTGTATCCAAAAAGTGCAGCGTTAAGTCATAGTCAGTGCTTGTATCCAAAAAAGTGCAACGTTAAGTCATAGTCAGTGCTTGTATCCAAAAAAGTGCATTGTTAAGTCATAGTCAGTACTTGTATTAAAAAAAGTGCAGCGCTAAGTCATAGTCAGTGCTTGTATCAAAAAAAACTGCAGCGTTAAGTCATAGTCAGTGCTTGTATCCAAAAAAGTGCAGCGTTAAGTCATAGTCAGTGCTTGTATCCAAAAAAGTGCAGCGTTAAGTCATAGTCAGTGCTTGTCAGTTCGGTAAAAAATTCGGGATCTACTTAATAATATTTGTTCTCATTTGTAAAAATAGAAAAAAAAATCCACCATTTGTCAAATCATTGTGATGTTCTCAGAACTTCGTTACAATTACAACAGTGCTTCAACATAGCCCTAATGTGCCAGTTTTTTGAGAAAGTAATATTGCTCTGTTGAGAAAATTTCTGTAAATGTACATACTATACAGACACGATTAAGTAAACGAGTTTTGAAACGTAGACGCCATGTAAGCAGGAGAAATGCAGGAATATTACTACTCAGAAAATTGAAACGTAAAAATCCTACTTGATGAAAAGACAGGGAGAATATTGTTTTTCCTTTGTCTGCACTTTCTGTTTGGGCGTCTGTCCGCATAGAGGGTAATTCATGTTAGGAGGTAATTATTTTCTAGATGAGTTGGTTGTGGTCTTGTATGCAAATTGCAGTGGACATTGATTGTTGAATTTAACTCAACATGTGTAGTGCAGGGATACCATCTGTTTAAAGAGAAATACTCTTAATTATGTTATGTCACCCAGACGAAGTCGGGTGACATGCTTCTACGTTTCTTCTGATTATAATTATTCTTTTTATAATAATATTATTATTATTATTATTCCAAAAATTTTTGTCCGATCTATTATTTTGAGATGTGAATGTTTGCACAGTTGGAGCACCATTTGAAGTTGTATCATCTGCATTTAAAATTTTCAAAATGACCGCTATTTCCTAGATGCATGGCCGATATTTTACGTAAAAATCTAAACCAAGTCATATTTCAACGAAATATGACTTGGTAGATTTTGGGGCTTCTTATAAGTTGAAATCATCGAATTGGTTGTCTGGGTGTGACATCGGCTATTGCACGCAATTGCATATCTATCTTAAATATTACTTCTTAAGAAGTAAATTAATATAAAACAAATGCAACATAATTTTTGTAGTTAAGTCCTTTGCACATAGAAGTCTATTTTCCTGTTACGTATAAACAATGAAGGGATATGGAGTACATGAAAATGAGACAAATTGTCTACAAATACATGGTTAAATCAAGCAATGGAACAACGCTTTTGTTGCTCTTCTTCATCTCAAAGTCACCATGAGATCTTCAGCAATGTGTTTTGTTCATACCTCATAGCAATTTCAAGACGGCCCCTAGCACCGGTTTGAGCGGGATTCATTGCTAGATGTCGGGCAACGCTACATCCATTTTTATTCTGGCATGGATGCGGGGTTATCAACAAACATTAATTTGACTGGCAAAGTGTTCTTACAATCACTGGCATCCGTTGCCCTACAAAAGCACCAGTGTCCATATCTGGTGGACAATCACAACATATAGACAACCACATGGCACTCATGAAGTCGATTGTAGATCATTGTAAGAAAGCTTGGCATTATAAATAAGTGAGATGTGGGCAGTATAAACAGGTGGTCAGATCACATTTTGAAATTACAAAAAATAAAATGCCAAGATAGCGCATCCATATGAGAAATTCTTTCAAGAACAAGTACACCATAAGAGCATACATCTCTTGCGCGGGGAATCTTTTTACGGACCCCACACTGCAGGAGAGACAAACTCTAGTCTTAAATAAACAATAAAGGGATATGAAGTAAATGCAAATGAGACAAATTCTCTACATGTATTCACTCAGAACAGTTGACATTTTTTACACAAATGCTTGTATGCCGTGTGTCTAAAGCACAGTCGATCTTGTATGCTACTCACCTTCTTACGCTTTCTTTTGTGACCGCCGTTGTCAAAGTCTACCAGAAATCTCTTTTTTTTTGGCTTTCAGCCTATCTATGCTATCTATGAGGATATGTTTGTGCTTTAACCTTATCAAAAGATATAAATTACATGAAGAGTCAGCTGTTTTAGCAATAAAGATATACTTATCAGTACTTAAAAACAATCATTTCTAGTATCATTAATTGATTTTAATGTACCTAAATTTTTATAGCCTTACAAAAAGGGCTTCATCACAGCCTTACAGTTTTTTTTCAAGAAATGTTAAGGGGACAACCATTTGATTTTCAGGGGGAGGCTTGGGCGATTTTGTAAATAAATAATTTAATCTTGGAGCCAATGAAAATAAATATTCTCATCCAAAATCTCATGAAAATAAATAATTTAATTTTGATTTGAAGAATAAATTTTTTAATGCAAATGCACATAAATAATCTGAAATTACATTTGGTGAAAATAAATAATTTGTTCGAGATTTTCATTTAAATAAATACATTTTCTCGGCAAAATCGCCCAAGTTCTCCCCTGAAAATCTAATGGTCGTACCCTAACATTATATTTCTGTTGTGACTCTTATGTAATTGCATATACAAGTACCCAAACCTTAATGTCAATACGCAAAAGCATTGCTGGAGCATTACGGACAGTGTTCAACGCTAACATATATTTTTACTAAACAGATCGCCCACTGAATAACATGGATATAGAACATAAATATAGATATACCTGAGTAAAATTATAGTTAAACAATGCGAAAAACTAAGTGTTTGTTAACTTGAAATTAAAACGCTGCGGGAAAACACAAAGCTGTCAAGTTGTCAGTTCAAGTGATAACGAGAGTCGGATGGCAATCAGGTGGAGAAGCCGGCGGTGATAGAGGAGAGTTGGATGGCAATCATGGGTGGAGAAACCGGCGGTGATAGAGGAAAGTCAGATGGCAATCATGGGGGAGAAGCCAACGGTGATAGAGGAGAGTCGGATGACAATCATGGGTGGAGAAGCTGGCGGTGATAGAGGAGAGTCGGATGGCAATCATGGGTGCAGAAACCGACGGTGATAGAGGAAAGTCAGATGGCAATCATGGGGGAGAAGCCGACGGTGATAGAGGAGAGTCGGATGACAATCATGGGTGGA
>MJUU01069982.1:137345-149308 GCA_002080025.1 Modiolus philippinarum
AGAGGAGAGTCGGATGACAATCATGGGTGGAGAAGCCGGTGGTGATAGAGGAAAATCGGATGGCAATCATGGGTGGAGAAGTCGGCGGTGATAGAGGAGAGTCGCATGACAATCATGGGTGGAAAAGTCGACGGTGATAGAGGAGAGTCGCATGACAATCATGGGTGTAGAAGCCGACGGTGATAGAGGAGAGTCGGATGGCAATCATGGGTGGAGGAGCCGGCGGTGATAGAGGAGAGTCGGGTGGCAATCATTGGTGGAGAAACCGGCGGTGATAGAGGAGAGTCAGATGGCAATCATGGGTGGAGAAACCGGCGTTGATAGAGGAGAGTCGGGTGGCAATCATGGGTGGGGAAGCCGACGGTGATAGAGGGGAGTCGGATGGCAATCATTGGTGGAGAAGCCGATGGTGATAGAGGAGAGTGGAGTGGCAATCATGGGTGGAGAAGCCGAGGTGATAGAGGNCTAAATATGACAGACACTTCTCGGTTCCGGAACGGACACGATCTCCGGACCCGGAATCGGGAGGGAAAAAACGAAGCAACCCTAAAATATTTTACAAAGAATGCACTACGACGAAAGTGTTCTGAAGTGCCGCTATATACTACTGACGGTGATAGAGGGGAGTCGATTGGCAATCATTGGTGGAGAAGCCGATGGTGATAGAGGAGAGTGGAGTGGCAATCATGGGTGGAGAAGCCGAGGTGATAGAGGAGAGTCGGATGGCAATCATGGGTGGGGAAGCCGACGGTGATAGAGGAGAAACGGGTGGCAGTCATGGTTGAGAAGCGGACGGTGATAGAAGAGAGTCGGATGGCAATCATGGGTGGAGAAGCCAACGGTGATAGAGGAGAGTCGGATGGCTATCATTGGTGGAGAAGCTGGTGGTGATAGAGGAGAGTCGGGCGCAAATCATGGGTGGAGAAGCCGACGGTGATAGAGTAGAGTCGGATGGCAATCATTGGTTGAGAAGCCGATGGTGATAGAGGAGAGTGGAGTGGCAATCATGGGTGGAGAAGCCGACGGTGATAGAGGAGAGTCGGATGGCAATCATAGGTGGAGAAGCCGACGGTGATAGAGGAGAGTCGTGTGGCTATCATGGGTGGAGAAGCCGGTGGTGATAGAGGAGAATCGCATGGCAATCATGGGTGGAGAAGCCGACGGTGATAGAGGAGAGTCGGATGGTAATCATGGGTGGAGAAGCCGACGGTGATCGAGTTATACAATAACTAAACTGGTCATGACTTTTAAGACTTTTCAAAATTACTAATGAAAGAATTTGTGTACATAACACAAAGTTTATTGCGGCAACTAACTATTAAATGTAAATAAAAAATAAATCACCGAAAATGACTTTCAATTTCCATTAAATTCAGTATGATTATAAAGTAAGTGGGAATCAGACCATCAGTACAAATACGAATAGTCCAAAGACAATGACGTATCGGAAACACACACAAACGGCACAAGAAAGCACATACAGATGAACAACACGGACCCAACTAAAACAATTGGTGAGATCAGGTACACATGAAGAGTCAATATTTTTCTGTTTCTAATCAGACATCCGCCTTTATGAATATGTCAATTCCGGAATAAAAATAAAAGCTCTGGTGACTTCTGAGAACAAATATGCCATGTGAGCAGCAAGATCGTGATGTCGACCACAAAACTTATGGGTAACAGTAGCCTATTTGTAAGCAGCCTATTTTGATAATCAAAGTTGTTAAAAAGATGAAGTGTCACCGTGTAGAAGTCAAGAATACACACGTTTTTTTTTTATTTCTGGAATAATATGGTTACTTTAACTTTTCCCATTGATACAAGTTGTTATATATACACCTTCTTCTTTTGGACCGCGCATTGTCCGGTACTTTGGTCTGGTCAACTATACTGGGGCGTTATTTTGGAAGAGAATGTTGGCTAGGTGAATGAAAAGATATGGAGTAAATGCACAAGAGACAAAATCTCTACAAATACATGGTAAAAAACAACAAAGGAACAGCGCTTTTATTGTTGTTCTGCATTTTGAAGTCACCATGAGGCCTTCAACAATGAGCTTTGCTCATACCTCATAGTAAGTTCAAGACGGTTCCTAGCTACGGTTTGAGTGGAATTCTTTGCTAATTGTCGAGCAACGCTGCATCCATGTCTGCATTGGTCAGGGGTGTGGGATTGTTGACAAACATAAATTACACTGGCAAAGTGCTCTTACAATCAATGCCATCCTTTGCCCGACAAAAGCACTAATGTCTTAAGCTAGTGGACGATTACAACATATAGACAAACACAGGGCACTCGTCAAATCGAATGTAAGAAAACTTGGCGTTATAAAATAGTGAGATGTGGGCACTTTAAACAGGTGGTCAGAATTACATTTCGAAATTACAAAAAATAAATGCCAAAATTTGAAAGTATGAATAGTATATCCCTATGAGAAATTCTCTCACGCACAAGTTCACCATAACTGAAATATAAAGAGAGCATACATCTCTCGCACGGGGAATCTTTTTACGGACTCCACACTGCAGGAGAGACAAACTCCAGTCGTAAATGGTGAATGAAGGATATGGAGTAAATGCACATGAGACAAAATCTCTACAAAGACATGGTAAAAAACAAAGGAACAACACTAGTTTAGATTTCTTAACAAGTCTATTTCTATAGAAGTATTTGTACATTGCCATTTATGAAATACATCTAGTTGCTTTATTAACAATGATGTTGTGGAAGGTCAAGATAATAATGAGTGAAAACATTACTATTCATATTACAGTAAGGGACCGACCATTTAACCTGAAGGGGAGGGGGGGGGTTATGTTTTTTTTTTTTCTGGACAGAAAATTTTTTTCGCGCTTCGCGCGAAACAAATTATTTATTTTTTGCACGCGTATCAACAAAATATTTTTTTTCAAAATTAACATTATTTTTTTGGGCAGAGAGCCTCATTCAGAAATTTTTTTTCATCATTTTGGCAGCCAAAATATTTTTTTCACATAAAATCAGATCCAAAATATTTTTTTAGAAAAAAACCATAGNCCCCCCCCCCCCCTTCAAGTTAAATGGTCGGTCCCTAAATGTAAAAATAACAGACAATTTTTAAGAAGAAAATATTTTATTCAAATAAATCAAGGTAGCATAATCAAATGAAAATACATACAGGGATTGGAAAGCAAACGAAAAAACCCAACTTTTATAAATTCCCCTCCCAAATGAAATCGGATTTGGCTACAATATTTCGCACATGATAATGATGGACACCGGAGATATTAAACCTCGTGGATACATCATCTACACATGATAAATTCAATTTTAAATATTTATTGATAAATAATTCAAAATGAGGATTGTAAAATTTAATGATATATAACAAACATTACAGGATTTTTTTCCCCAAATCCTGAATGGCAATATATAAGGGGACGACCATTTTAAGTCTGGACAATTTTCATGTCCTTCCCTAAGAAAGTATTTATTTTCACCAAATGTCACATCAAATTATTTATTTGGAATTCCCCCAAAAATTTCCCTTTCAAAACAAAATTAAATTACTACGGAAGCGTATTGATGCCACACGAAGAACAAAAATATCTCATAATTATGAGATAATTATCTCGTAATTATGAGATAAATATCTCATAATTATGACTTATTATCTCATAATTATGAGACACTATCTCATAATTATGAAATAATATCTCATAATTATGAGATGTTATCTCATAATTATGAGATAATTATCTCATAATTTTGAGATACTATCTCATAATTATGAGATATTATCTCATAATTATGAGATATTAACTCATAATTATGAGATATTTTTTTTCTTCATGTGGCATCAATACGCTTCCGTAAATTACTTATTTTCGTGGCGAGTAGAATTAGAAAAGTTCATTTTCACTTGCACGATGATTGAATAATTTATTAACAAAATCGCCAAAGCCTCGTCCTGAAAATCAGACGGTCGACCCCTAAAATTTATTGAACTGTCATCATCAGAAAGAGAACTATCACTAATTGATTATTCGGCGATTGTGCTTGCTATGTGTTTTATTGCTTGTAATATAATATGATAAATGTTATTGTATAATGGAGGTAGTAACAAATTACCGAACTGAATTGTTAACAGCCAAAGTCCAGGAGGCAAATAGACACGGCAGGTGGAAACCAACGGAAAAAGATTGTTGACCGCAAAGGTCCTGACTTGGTACAGGCATTTCAATAGAAATGGTGTGATAAACCGGTTTTATGACTCGCCAAACCTCCCCTTCCACCGCAGTAGTGTCCGGTAGAACTCAACAGCAATTGCCATTGTATAACAAGAGGCTCTCAAGAGCCTGTATCGCTCACCTGGACCATGGGTGACATAGATAAAGGGCATTTCCAATACAAAGCAAAACATAAAATTTAGCAGAATACTTTTTTTTTCTTAAATTACAGTGTTCTTGTTTGGTTTCCTTGGCAACCAAAAGATCTACCATCGATTACAACCCATAACAGTAACACCATTCAAAAAAATTTAGGGTAGGGGTTCCCCTTATAATCAAGGTAATACATAATGCTGAAATTAAACATTCAGGGCACAATTCAAATAAAAATTCAAAAATTTGGGCAGAGGTTCCCCTTAAAATCAATAAGGCCAATGTTAAAACTATGTTCCAGATGGTGGCCATCTTGGATGAAGTATGGACCTGCCAGATACCTTTTTTGGATGGGATCAGCTAAGGACAACTGTGGCTTAGTTTGGTTCTAATTGGACAAGAAGTTTCTGAGAAGAGGATCTTTGAATGTATATTCCATAGGGTCCAATGTTAAAACTATGTTCCCACTGGCGGCCATCTTGGATGAGGTATGGACCTGCCAGATACCTTTTTAGGAAGGGACCATGTAAGGGCCATTGTGACTAAGTTTAGTTATAATTGGACTGGTAGTTTCTGAGAAGATCTTTGAATGTCTTTACCATAGGGTCCAATGTGAAACTATGTTCGCTGGTGGCCATCTTGGATGAGGTACAGACCTGCCGGATACCTTTTGGATTGGACTATCTAAGGACTATTGTGGCTTAGTTTAGTTTTAATTGGACAAGTAGTTTCTGAGAAGATCTTTGAATGTATTTTCCATAGGGTCCAATGTTAAAACTATGTTCACCGCTGAAGGCCATCTTGAATAAGGTACGGACCTGCCAGATACCTTTTTTTGGAAGGGACCATCTAAGGACCATTGTGACTTAGTGTAGTTTTAATTGGACTAGTAGTTTCTGAGAAGAAGATCTTTGAATGTCTTTTCCACAGGGTCCAATGTTAAAACTATGTTCCCCACTGGCGGCCATCTTGGATGAGGTACGTACCTGCCAGATACCTTTTTTGGAAGGACCATCTAAGGACCATAGTGGCTTAGTTTAGTTTTAATTGGACTAGTAGTTTCTGAGAAGACCCTTGAATGTCTTTTCCATAGGTTCCAATGTTAAAACTATGTTCCCGTTGGCGGCCATCTTGGATGAGGTATGGACCTACCGGATACCTTTTTTGGAAGGGACCAACTTAGGTCCATTGTGACTAAGTGGTAATAATTGGACTGGTAGTTTCTGAGAAGAAGATCTTTGAATGTCTTTCCTATATAGGGTCCAATGTTAAAACTATGTTCCCCGTTGGCGGCCATCTTGGATGAGGTACGGACCTGTCGGATACCTTTTTTGGAAGGGACCATCTAAGGTCCATTGTTACTAAGTTTGGTTATAATTGGACTGGCAGTTTCTGAGAAGAAGATCTTTGAATGTCTTTCCTACAGGGTCCAATGTTAAAACTATGTTCCCCGTTGGCGGCCATCTTAGATGAGGTACGGACCTGCCGGATACCTTTTTTGGAAGGGACCATCTAAGGACCATTGTGACTAAGTTTGGTTATAATAGGACTGGTAGTTTCTGAGAAGAAGATCTTTAAATGTAATGTCTTTCCTATATGGTCCAATGTTAAAACTATGTTTCCCGCTGGCAGCCATCTTGGAGTAGGTACGGACCTGCCGGATATCTTTTAAAAGGGGCCATCCAAGGACTATTGTGACCAAATTTGGTTCCAATTGGCACAGTGGTTTCAGAGGAGAAGATCTTTGAATGAAAAGTTTACGAAGGACGACGTGATAAAAGTGATAAAAGCTCACCATGGCATAGCCAGGTGAGCTAAAAAGGAATTATTATCCCAGTACTAAGTAAAAATAGAATCTTGAATCTATTAAAGTTCGGACCGAAACTTCAAAATTTTCCACAAGGGACTGATATCGATTAAGAAATAGTCCTGATGTTTAATATATCAGTTTGAAGCCCATTAATTAAGACTTTTTCAATTCAAAGATATCTTAATTGAGGTTTCGAAAATTTGTGATTTAAGGAGGCGTTCATTAAGGGTAAATCCAGAAAAAACAATTTCCCGTAAAATTTTTAATGTTAAAAGCACACTAACCTATATATATATATTTCTTTTTACCATACCATTTAGTCTACCATTCTTAATCAATTAAAAGATGTTTCAAGAAATCCTTGATATAAACAACACAAAGAATGAGCCTCCTTAAATCCCAAATTCAGCTTCTTAGCACAGTAGAACCAAGATTTATACTTCATTTTAGGTGTGTATGTGAAAGAATTTTTGTGCATTTCTAAATGTATAATGACATAGAAATAGTATGTAGACGTGTACATATCTTTGAAAATTGAAATCTTCGAAACCTTAATTAACATATCTTTGAATTGAAAAAGCCTTAATTAATGGGCTTCAAACGGAATTAATGAACTTTATTTGATTCTTTAAGAAGGCTGAAGAGATCAAGAATTTGCCTTTTTTCTTAATTTTTTTTTGCTGGAAAGGCATTTAAAAAAGCTAATCCTTGAGCATCAAAGGAAGAATTGCATGGTAACAGCAGAGATCGTGCAATTTAGAGTGAAGTACATATCTCCAGAAACCAAACCATAATACTCACCTCCGCTAGTAAGAATCCTTAATCAATAACAAGAGAAAAACAAAGATATTTTACCAGAGTTTGGTTGTCAAAATATATGACGTCTTTCTTTTTCAAGACAACTGAAACTGAAACTTAACCAGCGTAACCTATTGCCATGGTGATCACGAGACAATGCAGAGAAGACAAATGATTTGTTAAATTTATGACGTCGTGCAGTTTTCCGAAAACCGAAAATGAAACTCAATGAACACGCATGGGAAGTTCTTCAAATGGTAATTACAAACCGCTATACGGTGCCTATAGAAACAGACTAACAAAAGTTTTTTACAACATGACTTTTCATTATTGATTTAATACTATTCATAAAAGTAACTATTTTAAGGAAATACATTTTTGGTATGTGCTTAATCTGGGACAAATATTACATTATGTTATATTAGTCCAGGCTTAATATTCAAATTGAAATTTACATTTGAAGTTCCATATATTACATTTGTTATAATTGTTACATACACGACAAAATATTGTTTACCTGCAATTTCAACAAACGATGAAATGATGATCAATGATCATAAATCAAATAAAAGGTACAAGAGGAAACACCTACAATGGCTGAAAAATTATAATTACATGCCACAATCTGCTAGGAAAAAATACAAAAATACCAAAGTTGCAAAAATGAACAGTAAATTTAGTTACGCTGTACACGTGTTTCAAGGAGTAACCTCTCATCAGCAGCATTAAAATCAAATATGGAATGCCATAATAAAAAAACTGTAAACAGAGAAGTACTCATTACCAAAAATATCGAAATAGGAAGCCAAATCCAGTACTAAGGACTTCCACCGAATGCCATACACGGAATGAAGCCGTAGTATTTCTAAAGGGTTAGAATTTTGATAAGGGACCGACCATTTAACCTGAAGGGGGGGGGTTATGGTTTTTTTTTCTGGACAGAAAATTTTTTTTCGCGCGAAGCGCGAAAAAAATTATTTATTTTTTTCACATGTATCAACAAAATATTTTTTTTCGAAATTAACATTATTTTTTTGGGCAGAAAGCCTCTGTCAGAAATTTTTTTTTCATCATTTTGGCAGCAAAAATATTTTTTTCCCATAAAATCGGAAACAAAATATTTTTTTAGAAAAAAACCATAACCCCCCCCCCCCTTCAAGTTAAATGGTCGGTCCCTAAAACGGTAAATTTCTATAAATCGCTAGGTAAATTTTCGTGCCAGACACGTCTGACTATTGGACTGTACACAGTAAAAACACAGTCTTAAATGTTTGATATTATTAAATAAAAACATGTTTACATTGAGAATTGAACGTTTGCTTCTGCTGGCCTATAGAAATCCATTTATTTCCTTGAAAACATTCACTGTTCTGAATACGTCAGTGTTCAACCATTGTCTAATTTTAACCAAAAGCTCTTTTGTTTGCCTTCGAAATTCAGGATCCTTAATCAATAATTCATCTCCTGCGATTCTATTCAAACTTTAAGGCCTTAGTCAGCTCAGATTTATTTTGAGGAAGCTTTCTAACGTTTGTTTTCTCTAGGCTCTGGTGATGTATAATAGATAAGATCAGAAAGGTTTATTATGATTAGTCCGTACATCACGGTTTTACATGCTGCCAAAAATCCATAAATTGGGGAATCCAGGTAGACCCATAGTTTCAGCATGTAGTTGTCCGACTGAAAATTTCAGCAGTTTTCTTCATGAAATTTTCTAACCCATAGTCGAAAATCTTCCAATTTTCATCAAAGACACTAATCAAGTTTCGTTCGGATGCTCCTGGTTTTCAAATTTTCACTTTGGACATAACTGCTTTGTATACAAGCATTCCCAACAATGATGCTATCTTAGCAGTTAAACACTTCTTGGACAGGAGGGCCAACCATATTTTGACACCAATATTATCCTGAGACTTACTGAACTTGTTCTTACAATGAACACCTTTCAGTTCAATGGTGAATTCTATTCTCAGTCAGGTGGGGTGGCTATGGGTACCAAAATGGGACCCAGTTTCGCTTATTTATTTGTTGGTTACCTGGAGGAAAAGATGTTTGCTGAGTACCAATGCCCATTGCCGGAACTTTACAAAATGTTCATTAATGATATCTTCGGTGTATCATCTCTCAGCAAACAAGAGCTTCAGTCATTTATTGACTTTTGTTTCCTCTTTCCATCAGGCCATCAAATACACATACACCATCAGCGACGAAAATCTCCCATTTCTCGACATTGAATGTCGTATAAATGGCAGACTCATTTCTACATCTGTCTTTTATAAACCCACTGCCACACACTCCTATCTGATTTATTCATCATGTCACCCGGTGTCCTGCAAAAATGCAATTCCGAAGTCTCAATTTCTGAGACTTCGTCGTATCTGCGGTGACGAACAAGATTTCTCAGTGCAGTGTCAGATGATGGCGTTTTTTCCGAAAGAGAGGATACCCAAAATAAGGTTATCAACAAGGCTCTGGACTCCGTTGGCAAAGAGGACAGGCGCAACACACTACGACCAAGGCAGCGTTCCACTGATGATCGTGTCCCTCTGGTCCTAACGTATCATCCCCACAATGTTGCGATACAAAATATCTTACTCAAGAACTTTAAATCAATTGTCTTGAAGGATCCTTTAATGGCCGATGTTTTCACATCCCTTCCTTTGACAGCCTTCCGAAAAGGAAAAAGCATAGGTCAGCATCTCGTCAAGAGTAATTTCAAAGGTGGTCGCAACAAGAAAAAACATGATTATTCTGGTACCAGAAGATGTAACCGGTCAAGATGTTCCACTTGCCCTTTTACATGGGAAACTAAGGAAGTCCAGGGCCCCAACAATATCTTCCGGATTAACAACGGTTTTTCTTGCATAACCGAAAATTTAGTTTATGCCATCAAATGTAAACGCTGTTCTATGGTGTACGTCGGAGAAACTTGTCGACGCCTCGGTGATTGTTTTGTTGAGCACTTACGCTCCGTTAAGAAACAGGATGATTGCCAAGTCGGCAACCATTTTCGATGACCACATCATAATGAACTCGACTTGCAAGTCGCCGTGCTGGTACAGACTGCCAGTGGTGAAAAATCCAGACAGTTTTTAGAACAACGCATCATACACTTTTTGGGGCAGTATTCGCTCAAAAGGTATGAATGTAAAAAAACACTTCTATTCATAATTATTTTCATCTGTCTGTCATATCTCATCTGGTCTTTTATTATTATCATTTAAATTATTTTATATTTACAATTTTACATATACATCTCAATAATAACATTTATATCGGTCCATATAATTACCCCAAAACACCCAAAACTTCCCAAAAACACCCAAAACTACCCAAAAACTGCCACAAACTACCCAAAAACTGTCATAATACACAATAAAATATCAAAAGTTGGTAAAATTTAAATGTATTTTAATTTATATTGAAGTTTTTATTCAAAGAAATTGAAGTAATAACTACATGCTCGGTGATATGTATTTTTAACTGTCTTGTATATTTAACACTAATACTTTCGTACATTTACATTATGATGTAAATTATCATCCTTGACTGTGGAAATGATATTTTAAACATTTTATATTTATTTAAAAATAAGTAAGTTCAAGTTGATATCAATAGTGTATTAGTTTGATTAATCTTCAACATAAATGCACCATAACTGAAGATACAGACTCCAGACTGCGACAACAGCGTAAATTATTAGTTCTGTGCAGAATAAATATTAAAACTTGAAAATGTGAGTGTTATTTGCTATCTGAAAATATGAAATAAAGGACTTGGAAATTAATTACCTGGAACTAGTCGCGTGTCCATTTCGATACACAAGACACGTTTACTCCATTAAAAATTGTTATTAAAACGGGTTTACAAAAAACAATTCTTGGTCACAATAATAAAAAAAGTAATAAAAGTGATACATTTTGTTTCGGAAAGGTATATTTTACATGGATTTGTGTGTTTTTGTGTGTTTTTGGGTAGTTTTGGGTGTTTTGGGGTGTTTTTGGGTAAATCTATGGACACCATTTATATTGATTGACAAAGTTATACAGAGTACCTGTTATCGATTAGGTTCAAGATCAGCGTGTTTACAATTCAGTCATGCATGAAATGTACTGAGTAGTTTTATCTGCCATTTGTGTTGGACACGTCTACTCTTTACTTTCCTTGTCCCTGTATAGCACTGATGAAGGTCTTAGTGACCAAAACGTTTGGCCCCTTCTTTTTACTTTTCAAGCTTTTTATGGCGTTTTATCATTATTATTTGTTTTCGACGTATTTTTACCTTTTAATCGTGGCTCACCACCCCTACATTTTTTAATTTATTATGATCATGTCTTTATGCTTCAAATAACCTAAGTTATAGTCAGATTTCCATCAAACGTACATAACCAAACATTACACAATAGATATAGCATGCATCAACAACATTATAAATCACAAGAAAGGCATTGAAAGCACAGTCATGACAAACGTTGTTCTTTTGATTTTTTTTTTCTACTCTTTATACTACCCTGCCACAAAATAAATTGAAATTTGATACATCAATGTTTCTGCAGTAAAAGTGGAGAACGCAGATACACTTATTAAGTAGTTGTGAAAGACAAAACTCATTTTGTTAAAAGCCACACTGAGTCAAACAAGAAGTACAGTGAAAATGACGTAATCAAGATATTGGAATTTTTGATATAGACAATATTTTGTCGAATATGAAAGGCCGGGTTTTTCAACAGACAATCAGAATTCCCATGGAAACTAATTGCGCCACTTTTAGCTGATCTCTTTCTTTTCTCGTATAAGGATAAGTTTTCAAGAGGCCTTACACAGGAAAAACAAAAACATTTAACCCAGTTTTTTTATTTCAGCTTCCGCTACATAGACGATATACTTTCTCTTAATAATCCAAAATTCAAGGAATATTTACACCAGAGTATCCCAATGAGCTTGAAATTAAAGAGACTACTGATACACCTACTGCAGCTTCGTACTTAGAT
>MJUU01069983.1:10230-23254 GCA_002080025.1 Modiolus philippinarum
TTGACATACTACTGAAAGCTTATATCAAGAGGAATTCAAAGAAAAAAATCCCATCGAAATCCGATGAAAAATAAAAATTTCAGGTAATCAGCAAATTTGCAATTTTGGCCCCTTTGACCCCTCGTAGCTCGGAAACGGTAAGAGCTACGCAAATCCGTTGACATTAAACTGAAAGCTTTTATCAAGAGGAATTCAAAGAAAAAAATCCCATCAAAATCCGATGAAAAATAAAAATTTCAGGTAATCAGCAAATTTGTAATTTTGGCCCCTTTGACCCTTTGTAGCTCGGAAACAGTAAGAGCTACGCAAAATCCGTTGATATTAACCTGAAAGCTTATATCAAGAGGAATTCAAAGAAAAAAATCCCATCAAATCCGATGAAAAATAAAAATTTCAGGTAATCAGCAAATTTGCAATTTTGGTCCTGTTCGGCCCCTCATAGCTCGGAAAGGAAACAAGTTACCAAAAATATAAAAGTTGATTGCCATATTAATTTTTCATAAGGAATCTAATGAAAAAAACTGCATCAAAATCGGACAAAAAATGAAAAAAATAGATTTTTGAGATTTCCCCCATTTGGGACCCATTTATCTCATTAACGGTACATGTGACATGAAATCTGTTGGCATACATCCGGTTCCAAATTTCCTAAGGATCACACTGAAAGAAACCCCATCAAAATCTGATAAATAATAAATATTCTTCAGCCCGATATATGAAAACACCTAATTTGGCCCTTTTTAAAAAAAACGGGCGGGGCCACAATACCCAAACCAGTCCCAACCTTCCTTTTGTGACAAGCAACATTATGTTAAAATTTCATAAGGACTGGTCAACTTGAACTGAAGTTATCGCACGGAAACGAAGAGTCTACAGACACCGACGACGACGATGACGCCAGTATCATACCAATATACGACCTCAAAAATTTTTTTGCGGTCGTATAAAAAGCTACTTTAAGTTGTGCTTTAAAGGAGAAAACAGCATATACAAACTTTATTGACCCATTCATGTTTGAAATTGAGGTTCATTAAACCAAATTTTCAACAAATGGTAAATTTCTTTTTATTTGAGATAAAGTATATGAAAATGGTATCTAAAGATTGTGAAGATTACTTTCAGTAGTCTTTTTTTCAGTTGCAGCTCTGCATTGAACTTAACATAATAGTTCAATATTCAGTGTCAACTTTGCAAAGTAATTTAAAAGGCAGGTATGAAGTTTATACAGACTAAACTATAATAAGATTAGTAACTTATTTGTTAATATCAAAAACATTACAATATAACTTATACAACTGGAACTGAAAATAAATGGAACATATCTAAAATTTAAAGAGATTTAGGATTTATTTGGAATGTAGATTACAAGGTTAAACTGTAACAGTAAATTAAAGTTTGGTTTTGAAAACATTGCAATATTACTATGGAGCCTTCAAAATGTTTGATTAAAAGCCTATATTCTTCTGTAAACTTTTAATACCAATTTATTAATGCATTTAATTTCAAAAGGTGCAAAAACTAGAGGACATGCTAATGTTTGTGGTTTGGGCATGAATATGTTGTCAACAGAATTGTATTTGCTTCTATAAGATTCAACAAGATATTAAAAGAGGAAATGGAATAGAGATAGAAGAGGCTTGGGTAAAAATAAGCCAATTTATCCCTACTACTAGCTTTTGCTACTTAGGGTACCAAGTCCGGCTATCCTGAGTTCCTATCAATGTTTACATTACTCTTTTTTCTTTCATTTGTCTTTTTCTTGTGCAGTTTCTTTGTGGATTGTGTTCACTGTGATTGTAATTTTTGCCATTGTAGGTGTTTACTGTAATCTTTGTTATGTTTGAATCCTATTCTATCTAAAAAAATAGAGCAGTGCTCAAGGTCCCCCGCCTTAGAGTTGTATGTTAGATGAATGGAGTTTTTTTTACCTGTTGCCAGCTTTGAGTGCAATATCCTCAAAAACTGAAAGATACAACAAAAATTTGTTGGCATTTTCATGAAAGCATTCAAGGAAAGGAATCCAACGTGGAAATTCCCATCGCATTGGATAATAAGAAAAAATTTTACACAAAAACCAAAATGGCATTTTTTGGCCCCCTTCGGTACCTTCAACCCCAATTATCTTGAAAACAGTAAGAGATAGCAAAAAACTGCTGGCATAATAATGAAAGCATTCATTGAGAGGAATCCAATGAAAAAAATCCCATCAAAATCGGATAAAAAATAAAAATTTCCCACACGAACCAAAATGGCATTTTTGTCTCTCTTTGACCCCTTTTACGTGGGAAACGGTACAAGATGGGAAAAAATGTGCAGGGGAGTGTTTTATTGCATTTTTTACAAGAAAGCATTTGCAAAAAAACCCATCAAAATCCAATGAAAAAAAAAATTTTTTTTGGCCCCCCCACCAACACCTTTGACCCCAATTATCTTGAAAACGGTAAGAGATATTGGCATATGTACGGAAGCATTCACTGAGAGAAAACCAATGGAAAAAATCCCATCGAAATCGGATAAAAAATAAAAATTTTCCACACGGACCAAATTTTGGTGCAATAAATTCTATTTTTAGAAATTGTGACCTTGACCTTTGACCTACTGACCCCAAAATCAATAGGGTTCTTGCCCTTCCCTATTCCTTCCATCTGTATAAGTTTTGTTTCATTCGGGCAAGGGATACTCAAGTTATCATCCGGAAACGACATCCGGAATGACGGAATGACGGAAAGGCGAATTCTATAGTCCCCCGCTTTCGCGAAAGGTGGGGGACAATAACCTCAGAAGACAACATAGCTAGCCGGGGATTCCAGTAACCTCAATGCACAATAAATTCGAAAGAAATAGAAAGCTCTTTTCACAAGAAAGTCACATATCAATTATAAACACCCAATCACTAAACAACTTAATTCTAGAAGCAAGTTTAAGGTTTTTTAAAAATTGCCCTAAGGGCAATGTGAAGGTCAAAATGTCTGCAACTATGATACCATCAGAAAGCCAAGGCCAAGGTCATCACAAGAAAGTCACATGCCAAATATGACCATCCTACCACTAAAGGCATACCTTTTAAAGGCAAGGATACGTTTTTGAAAAATTGCCCTCAGGGCAAGGTCAAGGTCAAAATGTTTACAAATATGGTACCATTAGAAAGCTCTCATCAAAAGAACGTCACATACCAAATATTAACATCCTACCACTAAAGGCATACCTTTTAAAGGCAAGGATAAGTTTTTTTAAAAATTGCCCTCAGGGCAAGGTCAAGGTCAAAATGTCTAAAAGTATGGTACCAGAAGAAAGCTCTAATTATAAGGAAGTTACATACCAAATATGAACATCCTACCACTTAAGGCATACCTTTTAAAGGCAAGGTTAAAGTTTTTTAAAAATTGCCCTCAGGGCAAGGTCAAGGTCAAAATGTCTACAAATATGGTACCACTAGAAAGCTCTCATCATAAGGAAGATACATACAAAATATAGACACCCTACCAGTAAAAGCCGACCTTATATAGGCAAGGTTAAAGTTTTTTAAAAATTGCCCTCAGGGCAAGGCCAAGGTCAAAATGTCTACAAATATGGTAACCCTAGAAGGCTCTCATCATTAGGAAGTTACATACCAAATATAAACACCCTACCACTAAAAGCCTACCTTCTAGAGGCAAGGTTAAAGTTTTTCAAAAATTGCCCTCAGGGAAAGGTCAAGGTCAAAATGTCTACAAATACGGTACCACTAGAAAGCTCTCATCATAAGGAAGTTACATACCAAATATAAACACCCTACCACTAAAAGCCTACTTTCTCTAGGCAAGGTTAAAGTTTTTTTAAAAATTGCCCTCAGGGCAAGGTCAAGGTCAAAATGTCTACAAATATGGTACCCCTACAAAGCTCTTATCATAAGGAAGTTACATACCAAATATAAACACCCTACCACTAAAAGCCTACCTTCTAGCAGCAAGGTTAAAGTTTTTCAAAAATTGCCCTCAGGGCAAGGTCAAGGTCAAAATGTCTACAAATATGGTACCAGAAGAGAGCTCTCATCACAAGGAAGTCACATACCAAATATCAACATCCTAGCTCTTCAGGTCTCCATTCCACAAGCCAGGTTAAAGTTTTGCTGATGCCGACGACGCCGACACTGGGGGTATGACAATAGCTCTCCGGACATTCGTTCCGGCGAGCTAAAAAGTGAAGGAGTTGTGCAGACAACCACAATATTTTTTTTTTTTTTTTTTGTCATATTGTTTGGAAAATGCAGAAAAATCAAATTCTTATTACATACTTGTAATCCAAGTCTCAATTTCTCAGAAATTATCAAATTACCATGATTTTAATAATTTTATGTTTAGTGAACATATAAGGCATAATATAAGGTATAAATACATTATATAATGGTCAATCTTAACTGTTAGATAAAATTAATTTAAATATACTCAAAGAGAACAAGTTAGCATACAGCAAAGTTTTCACTCATTTTTATAATACTAAGGTTATTCATGAGTTAGAAAATTTCAAAGTCTGATGAAAGGCAAGTATATTCCAAATGAACATGGAAATCACTAACAACTAAACATCAAAAGTTGTTGTGCCTGCATGAAACCCCTCATTTAAGACAGCCTAAAGTTGTTAATTATGCCTACAAGAAAAACTTTCAAGTTGCTGTGCCTACATGAAACCCCCTTTTTTATCTGCCTAAAGCAAAATATTACTGATGTAGAAACAACCACTAATGTCAACAAGATGTGTTTGTGAAACATTACATACCCCTCCAAGGTCCCTAGTAGCTCCTGTATTAGTTTAATTGTTATAGACAATAACATATTTCAAAAGTTTAATCTGTGACCTTGACCCTTGACCAGATCTTTTTTTTTTCTTCCTGACTAGACCTATAAATCTGGAATTTAACATGCAGCTAAACCAAATAACTGACCTCAAGAACAATCAATTCAAGGTCAAGACCAAAAGTCATATATCATTAAAATAATGAGAAACTGATCTGAAGTTGGACACAAAATAACACGGTTACTAGCCTTTTAAACTGAGCCAAGGTTTAAACCAATATGGCAGAAAGTCATGTAATACTCAAGACCAACCAACATATCAAATATCCCCAATTATTGAAAAAACTGATCCAATCACAAAATCTTAATGCAGTCAATGGGCCATGAAAATGAGGTCAAGAGTAAAAGCCATATGAAGCAGGCAACACAAAAAACCCTTTCTTAAATCTTTAGGGCAGATATGAATGTCATAAAATTGTTATACTGAAATGAAAAATGAATTTCTGTTCAAATCGGTGCTAGTTGCTGCCTTGAACTCACTATGCATGAGCAAAGCTCATTGTTGAAGGCCACATGGTCACTTCTAGTATGAAAAGTGTTGTCCTATTGCTTTGTTTTACCATGTATTTGTAGAGACTTTGTGTCATGTACATTTACTACATATCCCTTCATTGCTTATTTTAGACTGGAGTTTGTCTCTCTTGCAGTGTGGGGTCCGTAAAAAGATTCCCCTTGCAAGAGATGTATGCTCTATATACATTTCAGTTATGGTGTACTTGTGCTTGAGAGTATTTCTCATATGAATGCATATGGATGCACTTGTCATTCTTTCAAATTTTGGAATTTTAATTTTTTTTTTACTAACAAAATGTTATTCTGACCACCTGTTCATTGTGCCCATATATATCTCATGATTTTATGATGCCAAGTTTTCTTATCTTTGACTAGATGAGTGCACTGTGTTTAAGTGTTGTGATTGTGTTCTGTTAGTCTTCTTGTTGGGCAACAGATGACAGCGATTGTAAGAACTCTTTGCCAGTTAATTCTATATTTATTGACAACCATGCATTCATGAATAATGTGGAGCATGGATGAAGCATTGCTCGATAATTATTAATGAATTCTGCTCAAATCAGTGCTAGGGGCCATCTTAAACTCACTATGGGGTATGAGCTTTGCTCATTGCTGAAGGCCTCATGGAGACTTCATGATGAAGAACAACAATTAAAGCTTTGTTCCATTGCTTTGTTTTACCATGTATTTTTAGAGATTTTGTCTCATGAACATTTACTCCATACCCCTTTATTGCTTATGGTGACGATATAGACCTCACATTTGTAGTCTTTTAGGACTATGCAAACAAACTTTGTCTTTGAAAAGAAAGCATAACCAAACTAGATTTACCAAACAATTTTTGAAAACAGTACGGCACATCTATTGAAAAATTGAATGTATTGGCGCCTTTCAAAAACAGAAAGCTTTAATCAGAAATAACCAACAATCATAAGTGTCTAACAAAGGTTGCCTCAATCAGAAATACAATAAAGCAGCATTCATGACCTTACCATTGAACTTTTTACATTCAATATGAAGGACTATAAATAAATCTGGGTTTCAGAAATGTAGTGAGCCAATCATTTCAAACTTACTGGTTTATCTTCCGTAGCTTCCTCCTTATCTGAAACTGATGTTTTCCGTTTACACTTATGACACCACCATCCACTATCTTGTGCATATGAATGTAAAACAAATAGTGGCATAAATCCTACAGTAACCCAGGCTTCCCACGGCCGAATTTCTCCAGGAGTAAAATACTGAACAACAAGTAACATCCAAACATATGCAAAAATTGAGTAAAATGTAGTTGTCATAAACACTCCAAATTCCTTGATATTTTTACTGTCAGGAGATGGAACACTAATGATACATATAGAAGTTATAATAAACAAGTTAAAGGCAGCACTACCTATAATTGTGAAGGTACCAAGAGAATCTCCTTGTGGTTGCCCTAATAAAAGTCCCTGCTCTATAACAGCTAATAGAATTTCAGGGGCACTACTACCTAATGCCATCAAAGTTAAATTTGCCACTGTTTCATTCCAAACTAATACTTCCACAGATATAGGTCCCTTTTCTGGGTCTAGTTTAATAACTGTTCTTTTTTTACTTGTCATTACTTCAATGCTATTCATAAATATGTCAGAAGCAATGGCAACTCCAAGGAAAAGATACAACATTGCCAGCAAATATAGAAATCCCCTAACACCTTCATTCCATAGATTTTCTGCTGGTAGTAAAATAAATTCATCACATCGTTCACTTGTATTGCTGTCTAAATACTCCACAACATAGCCATTAGAATAATCTGTTCTATGATGATATACCATTTTGAAAATTTAATTGCATTTATGTTAATCCAAACTTCTTAGATCCTTAATTGTGAAGAAAATAATTTTCCTCTGAAGATCTACACTTCTGTACTACAGGCACCATTAGTAAAGACAATCGTTATATAAATTTACATACATTACTGACCTCGATGTAATTAAACACATTTTAGATGTTCTAAATTTCATTTAAATGCTGTTTATTCACCTTTAATCATGTTTTAAATCCATTGTCTATGTAAACTATTGATACAGTTTAGTTATCTGTATTTAATTAGTCTTTTTAAACAGTAGTATTGTTCTTAAGGTGTTTTATCAGGCTTATCAGTCATTATCTTATGGCAAAGTTACTCCAACCTTCCAAACCAACAACATGAAACACATTAGAGTAGGTAAAATAAGTATTTGACTTATTAGGGGGACTAATAATACCTTGAATAAATTTTCCTATTATATGATTAGTAGACATATAATAGCTTTTCATTCTCTCTTTCTTATATATTTAGAGACCTGAGAATTTAGTATTGTAATTCAACAATACACAATAATGTAAATAAAGGGACATTACCCTCTTGATGTCACAGCAATACACAAAAGATTAAATATCAAGGCTCTACATATTATTAAATTATTCATTTCAATTTACATTATGTTTATAACTGTAGATAATATAGCTAGGTGTTTAAAAAATTATATATATGAATCTTTGAATAATCAAGTGATTTAAAATAAATGGACCCACTAACCCACCAAAGATCAAATAAAAGTAATGCTAATTTACAAGATATTTCCATTCTCGTTTATAAGTCAAGCTTGTTATTGGCACCAACTTTCATGAAATTTGCTGAGAGCCATATTCTACCATACCATTGCTATCTTCAATGCATATTTTTGCAAGAAGCATCTCCATAATACTGACATTATGTCACCAAGCCTTTATGCCTTAGTACAATTAGTTTGATATATGAAATAGGATTAAAGATGTAGCATTTTATATCTAATGTCAAACTTAGATGAAGCTTGGAAGGACATTGCAAGGGATGCTGTAATCAGCTGATTTATTGAGCTGTAATTCTGGATAAATACCTAACAGAATCTGAAACTTGCATGGTCATTTTTCAGGACTCTGGCTGAAGAATTTTTTCTTGTGAATTTTGGATTTGAAATTATTTTCTCCAAGATCACATGACCTCCATAACCAAACTTCTAAGAACCAAGATGACACCTACATCTCATACCATGTCCTAACCAACTGTAAGCAAAGTCAAGTTTCATTTGGCATAACGGTTTTTCAGATGATGTTTTGTGCTAATGACTGTTGCAATTGGGCCAAATGATATAGAAACTACGTACAAGAATGTAAAAAATTAAAATTTTAGAAGGTACATTGTAAATCAAACTTTGTAACTTCAAGAGAAATATTGACTTATCAAATTACAACTGTCTGTGATGGTGTATTCAGTATTACCATATAAGTGGTTATTTTGGCAAGGACTTAATTTTCTTTTTATTTGCGGTTATTCCAGGTACTGAATGCAATTGTGCACCACATGTATGTGATTGATTTTCAATATCCTTACCAGTGTTGATGGAGAGCTGTATTTTGCAGTACCATTGCTGCAAGTTTATAGCATCAGTGTTGTGCTGGAAAACAAAAACTGACATCACATGGCAACACCAAACATCACAATTATAAACAAGTCAAATCAAATTTTCAAACAGGTGGTGCACAATGGCAATATGTACTGAACATTCTGAGAAAGTTTCATTGAATTTCACCAAGTGGTCTAGGAGGAGTTGCCGCCACAAAGTATGTACACTATGGCAGATGGAATAAAGAACGGACGAACGGACAGACACTATGATCACTATATACCACCTGCTAAAGGGGAGGTATAATAAATACTTACATCACTTTCTTCATCTTCTTCTAAATCAACTTTAGCCTTTTTACACTTTTTACACCACCAACCACAGTCTTGAGCATAAGCCATTAACACAAACACAGGCATGTATATTAATGTTACCCAAGCTTCCCATGGTTCTATTACTCCTGGAGAAATGAATTGAACAACTAGTAACATCCATACATATGCCCATACTGACCATATAGTAGTCACAATGAACACACCAAATTCTTTGATATATTTGATATTAGGAGTTGTTACACTAACTACACATATTGATGATATGACAAACAGATTAAATGAGGCACTACCAATGATAGTAAATGTACCTAATGAATCGGCTATTTCATCACTTCCTAACTTAACACACATTTCTATGGTAGCCATTAAAATTTCTGGAGCACTACTTCCTAATGCCATAAGAGTTAAATTTGCTACCGTTTCATTCCAAATTAGAACCTCTCTTTCATGTTTCTCTTCTTTTTCTGCATCCCACGTCACTATAACTCTTTTTTTGCTAGTTATTACTTCAATACTTCCCATAAAAATATCCGAGGATATTGCTACTCCTAAGAATAAATACAATATGGCCAATAAATAAAGAAATCCTCGTACTCCAGCAGACCAGAGATTTTCTGCTGGTAAGAGTAACCAGCTGGAGCATGGGTCTGTTCCATTGTTGAGTGTTTCCACAACATAACCTTTACTATAGTAATTTATGACTTGGTATGTCATTGTGTTAGCTCACCATTCTCTTCCTCATATCTGAAAATATAAAGTCAAGAAAATGGTAAAATGTTCACACAACATCTACAATCAAAATCTAAATATAACATATATCTTGCCCTTGATTGCCCACTTTTAAAGAGTGATTTTTCAGAAATTAAAGAACCTTACATGTAGTAAGCACTCTCAAATACCCTGCAACCCAACATATATCCTCCATTACTGAACTTTGAGACAAAGTGAGCCTGCACACACTCTTACATCTGCATATTGATAGAAGCATTGCATTAAATCCTCAAATGGGAAAAGTATGCATATAAAAACATCATGGCCAACAATCCTACCAAGGGTGAATGCTATCAGTCAAGTGGTTTCTGAGGAGTTGCACTAATAAGATGTTATTTTGGTATAGAATAGCAGAAAAATAGTGAAAGTTCTGTACAGTAAACATACTAAGTTTTGCATTGTACTAATTTTCACTATTTTCACAGTTTACAAAAGACTGTAAAAATTAGTTGCCATAAATATCTTTGTTAAAATCTCAGAAACAAAGAGATGGTACTATAACAATTTTTAGATGTTCCTAAAAACCCCAAAATCTGTGAATATGTCCCAGTTTAAGAAACCATGAAAATTATTCACAAAAAAATCCCACAAAAATAATTGTCAATTTCTATGAATAGAACATCAGTATGCACAAGTCAACTGTTTAGTTATCATGAACAACAATCTTACCAGATACAAATGCCAAAAATCAAGCAGATATACATGCAACCTTGATCGCAATTGAGGGTAACATCAATTCATTGGGATATAATGTTTTAGGTTTTAAATTCCTGTCTTTCTATATGTTCAAACTAATGTAGTCACTTTATAATAATAAGAACCATATCTCTGTAAGATTTCAGAAGTTCTAGGTATTATATTATGTATTGATTATTAAACAGAAAAATTAGTCATTCCAGTAACTGCTACCAAATAAAGCAGAAGTTTAGCAGTATTTTTTCATAATCACTCTGCGCGGTAAGCTAGCACATCTTTGATACATGCACAATTAACCTGAAAAATATAAACTTTAGTTTTGCCAACCAAAGAAATAATCCACTCTAATAGTATGCTGTTTTATTTCAAACTAAAGTATTCCCCTTTATCCATTTTAGCCAGCAGATGAATTCTGTTGATAGGTATTTATTTTATTTGTTGGTACAGTCATGAGAAATATGACAGACAAAGCATGTTACTACATAACTCCACAATCAATATTTACTTTTTAATATATATTTAATTGATTTCTTTTAAGTAAACTTACTTGGATACCCACACTGTTAAGACATACTTATAAGTTTGATTCTTTCCCTTTCATGTGAAAATTAAGAAATTGAGAGTAAAAGTTCTCCACAAACAATAAGATGAATATTACAAAGACAAAATTGAAATTGTTATGTTTCAAATATTTACATATTGCAAAGGACCATTACTCTGCAATAGATTATCAAAAATTTATCAAATCCATAAAGAGCATGAAAAAAGTTTTTAAAAAATCATTGGAATGACTTCTGACATTTTTGAGTTATTGTGTAATTATTAGAATTATGTACAAATGTAGTATTATTTGTGTATCATAATAAGACACTTCTCTGATTGATATGAATTGTTTTTATGTTTGTTATTATTTTTTTCGCCGGTTGGGCAATTGTCTTACAGTGTGGAATTGGTTGTTTGAATGTTATGAATGGACTTTTGTAATATTAAGTCTGCATTTTTGTGCATGTATTTTATTTGAGTGTTTGTTTTGCATTTTTTTTCAATATTTTACTCTATTTTTTTTTCTTTTTTATACAACTGATATCAAAATATCAAACGGGCTTAAACTTATAACATTTGTCCAGTATTTCATTGTCCATAATACATAGTCAGGGTAAAATGTAATAAATCACCGAACCATTGGAATGAATTAAAATCTTCACTTCACTACCATTATTATATATATTCAATTGAAATGGGCTGAAGAGACCCTCCCCCGACTAATGTGAAAAAAAAATCCTTTGAAAAAAAAGGTTGTCCTGTTGTAGACATAAGAAAAGGAAATTTACAAATCTATTGTTAATACTGTGAGAATCATAAGAATGTTTAAATCAGACTGGTTAACCAGAAATCTCTATTTATACCTACTGTTTAGGGAGATTTAAATAAACCGATTCAATAAAACAGTATATAGTTTTAAATACAAATGTATTAGCAGTTGTCATCAATCTTACAATGTTTTTTTCTTTCTGTTTTTCCTACTTCAAACTTTCTTCATGCAAATAACTATAAATAGGCAAACTTTTCATCATATCAAACATACAGACCATTATAAGCACTAGAAAGATCAGGATATATTAATTATTAATAAATAAAATAACTGACTTATAAGTATCTAACTGACCTCGATATATGACTCAAGGTCTATTACTCTACAGTTGTGCAGTCCACTTGACTATATGTCAGAGATCTTATCATAAAACCTTATAAGCAAAAAAATAAAAGAAAGTACCGTATTCCTCGTATTAAGCGCAACCCTACCCCTAATTTCGTTTGAAATCCTTAAGCGCCCCCTCAAAGTTCCAAATAGAAACCGTAATTTCCGAATTTACTTTGTATATTTTGTCAATTTTCAAAATTAAAAAGGGGAATAACTCCTACAAAAAAACTCGAACAGGGCTCATCTTTGAACTCGCTTGAGGCATTCTAGAATTTAAGCTAATGTGTAAATATCCTCCAAATCCAACGAGAAATAAATTTTCAGAGCCCTTACAGGGATACATTTGTATTTTGTCAGTTTTCAAAGTTAAAAAGGGGCATAACTCCTACAAAAATACTTGAACAGGGCCCATCTTTGAACTTGCTTGAGGCATTCTAGAACTAAAGCTACTGTGTAAATATTATCAAAATCCTATGAGAAATAAATTTTCTAGAGTGCTTACAAGGATATTTTGTCAATTTTCAAAGTTAAAAAGGGGCATAACTCCTACAATAAAGGACTACGCAGAGCGCAGCATGATTTGGACACAGTAAAAAGCTTGACACAGTAATAAGATGGACACAAAAAAGCTTGATACAGTAATAAGCTGGACCCAAAATAGTAAAATTAAAGCTTACAATGAGAATAATCCAACGAAAAAATCCCATCAAACTCTGATGAAAAATAAGGATTTCGCATATTTCTTATAATTGCAATTTTGGCCCCTCT
>MJUU01069983.1:48414-59441 GCA_002080025.1 Modiolus philippinarum
TAAGAGAGTTTTGTTCTGTTAAAGCCCCTACATGATACAACATACATTCTCGTATGTATTTAGAGAGTTTTGTGCTGTTAATGCCCCTACATGATACAACATTAATACATGTATGTAAGAGAGTTTTGTTCTGTTAAAGCCCCTACATGATACAACATTAATACATGTATGTAAGAGAGTTTTGTTCTGTTAATGCCTCTACATGATACAACATTAATACCTGTATGTAAGAGAGTTTTGTTCTGTTTAAGCCCCTACATGACACAACATAAATACATGTATGTAAGAGAGTTTTGTTCTGTTAAAGCCCCTACATGATACAACATTAATACAGATATGTAAGAGAGTTTTGTTCTGTTAATGCCCCTATACAACATACATACTCCTTCGTATGTAAGAGAGTTTTGTTCTGTTAATGCCTCTACATGATACAACATACCCCGGTAAATACATGTATTTTAGAGAGTTTTTAGCTGTTATTACCCATTCATGATACAACATAAATATAATAAGATTTTGATAGATGTTGGTCAGAAAGCATTTTAAATTGAGGTAATTTTTTATTCAAATCTGCATTACGTCTTCTATTTCAATAAGTATCTATTTTATTCATAAACATGCAAATTGAGAATAAAGGAAAATGATAAGAAAAAAGACTTATAAAATAGAATGCCTACTGGAAAATGTCATTTATATTTATTTGTGAAATATTGTAACAATTATAAATAAAATTTAAAGGTTAAAAGTTGTATATGGCTATATTCCATCATCCTAAATCTATTATATATTTGTATATATTGTTTTTTCTTTTAATTAATAAGTATTGAATACTCACATAAATGTTTATATCCAGTTGCCAGTGAAAAACCTTACTCCATACTGGGTCAATATCGCTGTATACATTTAAATTTCCTTTCTATAAATTTTGTAAGGTTTTTCACACTATAAAATAATTATTGCATACTTCTTTGGAGAAAGTTTGTTAGTTTTTGTTTGCATACCTAACACTAGTGGTCAGATGGACAATTGAAAGCAAGGCTCATTTACCTTTCAATGAATCTCACGTTGTAATATTACAATGTGACGTCAAAGCTCACCCTTGGAGAAATTAAAAACCTTATTCAAACTCAGAATTAAAAAGTATAAGCTTTAAATATATGTTTGAACTTAACGGAAAAGGCCGAACAAAGGTACAGATTAACACACATGTAGAAAATAACTGTACGGCTCAGTTAGATTTTTAAAACCACTTTTAATTATAACACAAGCAATACAAAAAAAGTTAATCTTTGAAATTAAAATAAAATCAATATGAACACTGAAGTGACACAACAAAATGAGCATTTAAATTGTGAAGCAGTATTTTGTATAATTACAGTGTCTTCTATTAAGCATATGCTATAGTCAACAAGTTTAATGCCTGATTAGGTAAGAAGAAAATCGTTTAAAGGAATCAAAGTGATAAATGAAAATTTACAGGGTTTAATTGAATATATAAAACATACAAGAATCATACGAACAATTAAAACATGTTCACAGGTAAACTGCATCTATTGGATGTTGTTCAAGTATGAAAATATCACAGTTACTAATATGACAAGGTGACAAAAAAGGTCTTTATAAATATTAAACCATGATTTACTACAGCGGGAGAAAACGTAAAAGTATTCATACTTAACAGGGTTCTAAACATAAATTCCATTCTATTGTACTGTTTTATATTCTGAAGTAAAACTTTTATATTCATTTAACTGGTAGTATGCATTATATCATCTATGATTAAAACAATTTCCATTTTTCAAAGTCTTTTATTGAATAGATCATAGCAGTTATTGATCTCTAAGTAAGGATGAATATAAGTTTATTGCTGTAATCTTATATTCTTTATTCTGTACCTACCACTTTATGAATACTTGACACAATGTTCTATTTTTCTCTTTTTTTGGAGAGGGGACATAAAGACAAAGCAAAAACAAACCAAAAAGAAAATAAGGAAATAATGTTTGAAAAGAAATGAACTACAAGGTTGCAGAACAGACGTGCTAAATTGCAGAATTATCAAAGAGTTCAGTTTCCCACCGGCACCGAATTTTTATTGCTTATACATGTATCTGAAAAACTAACTCATTTAGCTGTTGATTTTATGCACTAAATGTTCTTATTTTATACTTTTTTGTAAAATTGTCTAATTTTTTGGAATATTAGATCATTTTAAGATTCAATAGCACCCTCTATACAATGCTGAACTTTTCTCTTTTGGTATCAATCTGCCATTTCAGTGAAGTTTTAGAAAACTAGAGGCTCAGAGATCCACTTGAAATGGGTAAGTTTTGTAAAGAAACTTCTATACATTATTCCAATACAGTTTAGTTAAATTTGATTCAATAGTTTCATCCCATAGGCTCAAAGGTTAAACTGCTTTCAATGCTGGCAACCATGTTTTTTTGTCAGGTCAGAATGAAATACGAAATTCAGGAGGACATCACAAAAATCATTGCTGTAAGTTTGGTTGAAATTGCTTTTATGGTTTTAGAGGAGAAGATGAAAATATTATTTTTGTATAGGGTCCCTTGTTAAACTATGTTTAGGGTTGGCAGTCATGATTTTTGTCAGATCTAACCAAAATGAGCAATCTTTGTGGGGGACCTTCCATACATCATTCCTGTAAAGTAATGGAAATAAGTACTAACACTATCCTTCAGGTCAGGTGAGCTATAACGCCTACCTTCAATACCTACAGAATACAAACAGACAAATGTACAGGCCTACAGACTTATGTTTCAAAAGAATGTATAATTTCAAAGTGTTATTTTGTTGAAGGAAAATAGGCAAAATACAGACATTTACACTTATACTTCAGAAGACTCTCAAATTTTAAAGTTACAGTTTTGGTTGAAGAAAAAGACAAAAAGACAGACAGACATATCAACTTGTGTCTCAAAATAGGGCATTTTAAAGTGTCATTTTATTGAAGAAAAACAATTTTTCATTTTTTTATGAAGAAAACAGACAAAAAGACAGAAAGACCTTTAGACCTATGCATGTGCATGTACCCACACAGAAACACACAGCTGAGTGTTACTAAATTTTTTTTGTATTTTTTTCAAGATATTTTAACTTTGTTATTTAAAGCAGAAGGTACCTATCTAGTGAAATCAATTCTTTCATGAGTTTTTAAATCCAGACTCTTGCAACTTCTGAGAATATTTCCATAAATATACTGAATATGCACACCTGACTTTACTGATTTGTTTCGAATTTTTCTCTCATCTTTCAAGCCTTTGCAACTTTGTCACTTCTTATGAGGACACTTAGTTTGAAAAATCAACTCCTCCCTATTGTTTTTACCCTTTCCTTTCTGAGACTTGGATAAAATGTTAATCTTTTACCATTCTGACATGAGCTTGAAAATCAAAATGTTTAGTTTCTTTGAAATTCAACCATAAAAGGTTCATACATGGTGAAGTACACACTGGACCAGTGTTTTCAGGAAAATGCTAATGTTTCTTGTTACCATGGAGAAAACAGGGGCTCAAAAGGACCAAAAAATGCATTTTTTGACAATTTTGGTCCTCCAAATTCAAGTCTCAATTTTTTTTTTAATAATTCGTAAAGGTTCCCTGGAACCTTGTGTCTTGCCTGCTCACTCCACTGTCATTCTAATATGGCCTTTGCTAAGTAGAATTCCAAGAAACAACTGGTCTTTGACAGTTTCAGGAAATTAACCAAAATTGGAAAACAAAATTTATGAAATCTAACCATTGAAAATATTGTTTTTTGACTAAATTTAATCAAAACATATGGCCAAAAACAAGAATTCCCAAAAACTGCTCGTCTTTGAGAGTTTCCAGAAATTAACCAAAATTGGAATCATATTTTTCAATTCTTAAGGCATCAGAACTATGTTTTGTAAGAAGAAATGGCTAAAATATTTGATTGTATGCAAAAATTTCAAAAATTGTTAGACTTGGACATTTTCAGGAAATTTACCAAAGATGAAACGGAATAAAATTCTAAAAGCTAATTGTGCATCTATAGACCATTTTCAACAATTTTACATCAAAATTAAAGTCCTTATTCTCAATTTTGTTTAACCACTTACCAATAATCATCAGTCTATGGCATGTAGGTGCTGTGGTATGGTGCAAAGAAAAAAATCATCGAAAACAAGTGTGGATCGTATTGCAAGGCAATACCAAGTCCCCTACCGGAAAGCAAGGCTTTGTTACACCAGCAAAAATAGTAAAAAAGTTTTCTGAGTCAAAGGCCCACAACTCTGTCAAAAATCAGTGGACCGGAACCAAACTTATTCAGGTAGACTATCATACCAAATACAAGGGTTTATCTAGCTTTTTTGGGAGAAAGGACCCTGTGGGCAAATTGGGAATTTTCAATGGACATTTTATGACAATTGGGAAAAATATAACAAGATAAAAAATGTCTCTTCACTCTATATTTTGAATAGAAAACTTTAATGTGCTTTATAAAAGGATGATTGACTATCAGTATTTTAATTGTGATAATACTGTAATATTGTCACAGAGTTTGGTTAAGTGTTTTATTTAATAATTCTGAAACATAATATCAGAGAACAACAAAGACTTTCATAATTTTATTTTTCTTTCTTTCTTTTGTTTGATTATGAGGACAAGCTCATCCAGTTCAGAGTCTTTCAATTCTGGAATTGGAATTTCAATTTTATTTTCATCTACAGTTGGGCTTGGCTCTACAATTTTATTTAGATTAGATTCATGTTCCCTTGGGCTTGGCTCTACAATTTTGTTTAGATTTGAGGGCCCAGGGTATCTGTACCCTATCCCTCAGGGTACAGATAGGGAGACTTCAGGTCATGACAGGGAGACTTGTGTACACATACCTTTAAATTAATTTAAATGATAAATGATTTTTTTGGTATTTGTTTCCCTCTGCTATTGAGTATTTTCAGGCGAATATTAAACACTCAACAATGGCAATTATTCAAATAGTATTGTTATCTCATGGTCTACTAGTACAATGTAGATTTAATAAAAAAAACTTATTAAAGTTGTATCAGATTAATGTTCCTTCCCCCCCCCCCAAAAAAAAAGATTTTGGTGGAGGTGCTCCTACATTTAGGTAAGATTTATAAAAGGAAAATAATGCATAGTTTTCTTTTCATGTCCTTATAAATTTATCACTCAGTTGCTCAAAGAGACAGTTTCCAATCAACTAGTTGAACTACATCCTTTTTATAATTGGTTCTCCAACATATTGGAGGGATATACAGATCATAGATTGCAAGTCACTTCCTGTTTTCATGGAGTTGAATTTATTTAGGGCAAATTTTCATGAAATTTTTGTAATAATGTATATTATAAAGTCAATTAGCCTGATTTAGAACCATGAGATGTCATTAACAACAACGTTTGAGTTTGAAGAATACAAGATTAAGCTTTTTAAATCTATCAACTTACTTACTGTTACCGGAAATAGAAGGGATTACACAGCGACTTAAAATCGCTTTTGGGAGCAACTGTAGGTGACTTGGAGCACAACAGGGCAACTAAATTGCCCTAATCGCCCAGTATGGTGACCCAATTTTTGTCAACAAGACAGTGTTTCCCTTACAACAAACGCCGTACCAACTTCCGGTTATGTTATCCACATTAAAGGAGGATTATACACAGTAGAAGGACACGATTTACGACAATTACGGAGGATAATACACCGTATATATAGAATTACCCGATTCGTTAACACTTTAACGATGTCACTGGCTATGACATTTTTTATTTATATTTGGGAAATTTCAATTTTGGGATTTTTAAAGGTCAAAATTGGGAAAAAAAGAGGGTATTTCTAATTGGGAATGGGTCCGAATAGCGGCCCCTACGAGATCCTAGATAAATCCATGAAATATTAGATCAATATCTGCAATGGTGTAGAAAAAAAGTGCAGGAAAACTGATATTTTACTAAAATTTTCTGAGTCAAAGGCCCATAACTCTGTCAAAAATCAGTGGACCGGAACCAAACTGAAACTTGTTCTGTAACTCATTGAGGTAGACTCACATACCAAATATTAGATCAATACCTGCAATGGTGTAGAAAAAAAGTGCGGAAAACTGATATTTTACTAAAATTTTCTAAGTCAAAAGCCCATAAGTCTGTCAAAAATCAGTGGACAGGAACCAAACTTAAACTTGTTCTGTAACTCATTGAGGTAGACTCACATACCAAATATTAAACCAATACCTGCATTGGTTTAGAAAAAAAATGCGGAAAACTGATGCGGGACTGACGGACAGAGAGATGGACGGACGGACAGACGGACGGACGGATGGACGGACGGACAGAGTGCAAACCTAAAGTCCCCTTCGGCTATCCCCGGTAAGGGACTAAAAAAAAAGTCCAACTAATGGAAAAATAAGGAAAAATTGGAATTATTTTTTTCAAAATCTAAACTTGGGATACCATTATGAAGTAGTACTGAATTTGTGTCAAAATTTCATCGATATTGAATATGATTTGAGAAAGTTAATGAAGTTAAAAAAAATTCAACATTTGGGTTAACCAAATGTCAGGCAAAACCCATCACCGAATCTATGATCACTATGTCTCGCAGGCGAGACAAAAATCTACAGCGTATAGTACACCCAGCAACTCACCAAAATCCAAAAATATACTTTATGAGCCATATGCTAGGCTATCTAATGAGGATGTGTGGCCCCACACTTGCTTTCGGCAAGGTAGCTAATGCAATCTTCGAACCTGTTACCACCAGGGCAGAGGCAGGCACATCCCCCTTCTGGAACCCGAGTTATATTTTCAGTTCCCAGCTGCGTGTGAAAAACACTCAGTTTTTCTGCCCAAGTTATATTTTGTTCAATCAGCCCATATCCTCATCCAAGAGCCTTAAACAAAATCCTCCTATATCCCTGTAAAGGGGGGGCTAAAGGTGTCAAAAGGCTTCTAAATAAACGAAAGGGTTTAGACCGAAACCTTAAAACTTGACAGTATGTTTATATAGATACTGAATATGTACACCTGACTTTATTGAATTGTTTCAGAGATTTCTTGACTTTGAACTAGGTCGTTTTTACTGATATTATCAACAGAGGGAGCATGGTTTTTGTGAAATCAACTCCTCCTACATTTTCCAACCAATCTTTGAAACTTTATAGAATGCTTTCTTTACTTTAGAATTGAATTCAATATTTTGTAGTTTTATTGGAGTGTAAAAGTGTGGACCCTATCACATTTTGAATGAAGTGCACTAGCGCTTCATGTGAAAAACGTGCTACAGCCAACACTTTTACACGACAATAAAACTACAAAATTTTGCACCCAATAGTTATAATTACATTCCATAAATGGAATGCAAGTGTTAATGCAAGATAATTTAATGAAAATCGTGGATGATGCACCATTTCTTTGCCTAGATTACTCCATCGTCTTTATTTACTTTTTCGGTGTCAAGGAGTCGCATGCTGGTGTAGTTTTACTGAATGATAAAACACAGACGGAAATGATCGGAAGTACTCATAACTAATCAAATAAGGGGATTTCTATACAAAGCCGTATGAATGTAATTATATATTGAAGATGTAATTTATGTTATTCCTTCTTTATTTTCAGAAATTTGTTGCTTTTTACCAAACCCTCAATACACACAGACCCAATTACAACTTTTCAAAGTCCACATTTTTCAGGATGCTACAACACTTCACAACTCCAAGGCCAGACATTCGATTCTTTGACTCATTTTCCTATTCTAGTTGTCACTGTAATTTGTGTATCAAGTACAAAATAAATATTAGTTTGAATGAATTGTAACTATACACTATGTGTATATGTTTGTCTTAGAAGCGCAAATTTATATTAAGACTTTCAATATACATGCAATAAAACACAATTTTTTATTGATATTGGTAGTTTATGTATTTGTTCCATCAATATATATATAATCAATAAAATAAACAAAAGAATTAACAAAGAAACACATTACATGTTCCCATGAATTTAGTAGGGACACGGTTTTCTATAAAACAGTATTGAGATTCAATTTTTTCCACATTAAAAAGCAAATAACCTTTGTACATGAAATAAAAAAGTATGTAATGAAAGATAGATCAATTCAATATATTGTGCTCATAGTACAACTGGGATCAGTTCTAAATTGTCTTTTAGACTGAAGGGAAAACAAAAATATCTTTAAAATTAGGTGAAATGGCACTTTTAACACAGTCAAATCATAAAAATAGGACAGAAATGATTGTTTTTATTCTCTCCAAATAAGGAAGCACTTCTGCAATAATACAATAAAAAGTTCATCACATTTGACCATATAATAGTCAGGTTAACAATAATTAATGGTATCTGTCACTGCAAGTCCTATGTAAGGCAGTTCTTTTAAAAAAAGGTCAGAACAGCTAGATTCCTAGCACGACATTTGAACTTATTCTTACTGCATTGGAGACAAAATAAATCCATGTTTGAGCCATATGAAATCCATATTTGAGCCAAAAAGAAACTTTTCATCTGATCAAATTTTTCCAGTGAATTATTTGGTCTGTGTTGTTCATCTTTGTATGTGTGTGTGTGTCTTTATTTTCCCTTTCTGTGCAGTTCTCGTGTTATGTCTGTTTTTCCAATGTTGCCATTCTCCTTGAATTATCTGTTTTAGACTGATTCAGTTTGTATGCATCTTCAATAAAAGCTATGCCATCCTTTTTCATCCATCGTCTGTTTTCGCCTACTCATAATGATACCAATATACATATTATTCTACGCTCAGGTAAAACTGATGCACATTGGCTCAAATGTGAACAAGAATAGAGTCCCTGGGTCCCCCGCCGTTCAAGCAATATACTAGTATACTGTATATGAAATTGCAATATTTTCAAACATTCAGGACTGTCTCAGAATTCACCAAGGCTGATGTTCAAACTTGACCAAGGTATTAGAGGTATTAACATTTGGTATAAATTTCATGAAAATCTGTCAAAATTTGTAGCCATTAGAGAGCTTACAAGGTCAATTTTTAGATAAAACAATGTCGTTATTTTGGTCAAAGTCCCATAACTCCGTCAAAAAGTCTCAACCAAAGCTGATCTTCGAACTTGACCAAGGTTTTAGTGGTATAAACATTTGGTATAAATTTCATGAAATTCAGTCAAAATTTGTAGGCATGAGAGTACTTACAAGGTCAATTTTTGGATAAAACAGTGTCATTATTTTGGTCAAAGTCCCATAACTCCGTCAAAAAGTATGGACCGAGGCTAATTTTAAAAATTGACCAAGGTATTAGTGGTATGAGCATTTGGAAAAAATTTCATGAAATTCAGTCAAAATTTGTAGTCATGAGAGCGCTTACAAGGTAAATTTTTGGATAAAATGTTGTCATTATTTTCGTCAAAGTCCCATAACTCTGTCAAAAAGTTACGACCAGGACTGATTTTCAAACTTGACCAAGGTATTAGTAGTATAAACATTTGGTATAAAATTTCATGAGAATCCATTAAATTTTTGTAGGCATGAGAGTGCTTACAAGGTCAATTTTTGGCTAAAACAGAGTCATAATTTCGGTCAAAGTCCCATAACTCCGTCAAAAAGTATCAAACAAGGCTGATTTTCGAACTTGACCAAGGTATTAGTGATAGAAACATTTGGTATACATTTCATGAAAGTCCATTAAAATTTGTAGGCATGAGAGCGCTTACAAAAAAGTGTGACGGACGGACGTACGGATGCCCGGACGCCCTGCATTTCTATGTCCCGCTCCGTGTTGTGGTGGGGGACAAAAATATTTTGGCTCAAATTATGAAGCAAATTTAAAAAATTTGGTCAAATGTTGTGCAACAGCTAGATTCATTATATAATGAAATTCAAGGTCAAAGACCATGATAAACAACATCATGCCTTGAAATGACAAAACAATTGTTTGCAATACAATATCAACTTGACTTAATGTATATGATAGCCTACTTCAAAAGATTTGATGCACAGACAAGTCAGACATCTAAAGCACATCTGGCTCTACAATAAAGTTTCTGCTGCGCACATTGTTTTGGCAATAACGTTTAGTTATAGGCACTCCCATGGGTACAAACTAAATGTAAATACAAGGCCTGATCTAAAAATTTCTTCTATTTTTTTTTATACTAAATTTATAATTTGTTCAGAGCAAATTAAGGTTCAGGCTGCATCAGAGTGCGTTATGTTACTTTTCACTGACAATGATTGCAGTGTTATGTTCATCAACTGTGTTTTCAACTGATATCTAAAGGGATATCCATGGATTTTGTTTTAAGTTTCTAACCTCCACATTATATTCGTTTACATAAAATGCATGGTTGAATTAATGAAAAATATTAAATGACGTACAAGGATTAGTTCTTCCTGGTACAAAACAACAGATTCAATGAGAAGGCAGAGGTATCATACAAGCCAATACAAAAACAGCAGTAGAACATAACACAGGATGATATTTAGTCACAATCTGTCTGATTACATTGGAGTAATATTGTATTTCCTTTTATATTTCCTGACATTAATCAAGGCATATAATAGTAAACAATAATGTCAAATGTAAATCTAATCATATTTTGTCAAGAAAATTGATCCTGTTTGGATTACTATTAAGCTATTTCAAAGAAATAAATATTAGTTTATACTAATCATACAGTATTTATGAAATGCTGAAGTTATGACATTTCTTTCTATGTAAGCTTCATAGCAATGTATTATTTACATAAGAATCACATCACATATCAATGAAAGGTGACCAATATCCTCAGATTAAAATACAGTATCTTCAACATTATACAACAGCAGCACACTGAACATGAATACATTCGGCAAGTGACATTTAAACTAATGTAGACAGAAAACTGTGGAAATAAAAAGGTTCTGGAAATAGTAAACTTAAAACTTCATCCCCTTACAGCCAATGAGCAGGAGAAGGGGGGGGGGCAGTTAAAAACAACAGGTTATCCCCTCTTTGTTAAAATAAGTATGTTGCAGACAACAGAACTGTTATCAGCTAAA
>MJUU01069983.1:68136-78204 GCA_002080025.1 Modiolus philippinarum
CTGTGAGATAGCCCAAGATGCATCTGTATACAAAGTTTGATGATCCTACCCTTCATAGTTACCAAGATATATACCTAAATGCGGACGCAGACGCAGACGCAGACGCGGACATAGACGTGGACGCCGGGGGTACTCCAATAGTCCTCCTCAACTTTGTTGAGGCGAACTAAAAACACATTCACACTGCTTGGTTAACCCCATAAATTGAATTCCCAGTTTAATTAAATACTATGTGATCCACTAAAAAATTCTCACTATGATCCCATCTCTCATATACTGTTATGATCAATATAAATTCTGCTGTATTACATATAAACACTCACCTAGTTCTAACATCTAATTTACATCTATTTATAACACAAGACAATTCAAACAAGACAGGGAACCATCCTCTAACCCAAACACGATCCTCTTCAGGTACATTTACTTCCTCACCACCATGGTCTCTGAACATCTGAAAACATGTCAACATCATCACTATATCTAGTCAAATGAAAAATATATATAAGTTCTTTCTTCATGAAGAATAAAAAATAATGTGCACAAAAAACTTTTTTTGCAGTGTAAAAAAATCAATTATACTTTACTCTTGCTACTCTGAACAATGTAAAGGATTCAAATCACTCCAGGTTTATCAAAGATGAAAATATCCTACACATCTATGTATTTTTTTAGCAATTACTTAGGTGTTCAAGAGAAATCCAACAGTATAAAACATACATCCTTTCATTTTTCCTATGTATTTAGTTTCCAATATTATACTGAATCAAATATGACAGCTACATTATTCTTATGTAACTCCGTATATCAAATGTCTACCAAAAGGTCATTATATAGGTCAGACTTAGATGAAGAACAACAATAAATGTGTTGTTCCACTGTTTGGTTTTGCAATGTGTTAGTAGGAACTTTGTCTCATGTGCATTTACTCCATATCCCTTCATGGATTATTCAGATGTTTTTTTAGTTTTACGCTTTAAGCTGTCTAACATGTAATGCACATACTCTGGGTTTTTCAGCAACATATTTTGCACAATTACGAATAAGTCTGATAGCTTCCATACTGGTATCAGGAAAAGCAGCATTACATGCAAACTCTGATAGACATTTTACAGCATCCTGGAATGAGTCTATGATAGCTGCAAAATGTTGTTCAAAGATGTTCACTGTAATGAAAAAATAATGATAAAATTAAACACTACATAAAATGAGGAGTAACTCTTTTTATTGCTAATTTGCAATTGATCTAGGGCGACGATAATTCTATTATCATTGCAATGTGCTGATACGAACATATTATTGTCAATCTCTATGGAACATAAGCAACAGCGTATTAATATCACGTCGTGTGACATTTCTTGACAAAAATAATCCCAAGAAAGAAAGTGCTATATTTGACTAAAAACAATATGCTGAACAAAAAAAAAAATATTTTAGCGGAAAAAGAAACATATCTGGTATAGATCAATAACAAAATTAGCCATAAAAACACTATTAGCAATTTGTTTTGCTGGGATGGATTTCACAGCTCGTATTGCATCTCGTGCTTCGCACTCGATGCAATACAAGCACAGAATTCCATTCTTGCAAAACAAATTACTAATAGTATATATATATTTACCTATACAAATAATACTACAATAATGCAGTGCTATCAGAGTTTCCCCATACTTTATACCGGAATTTTTTTTTTAGCCATCTTTATTTCGCAGTTGACTAAATAAATTTCATTCCGCGCAGTCTTGATTTCGTGATTGTCGTTCAATCTACTAAATCATCCTACTGCATCATAATACATTAGCGACAGTTTTATTTTCGCACTTCATACCTTACCTCGAAAATAGCGAAAATAAAATTGTCGCAAAGATTTCCCTGTTTATAGTACTTAATACCACTTTTATTACAGACAGCATATCACATATTATACACTGCATATTTATTATAAAAAAACTATGATGAACACAAGATAGCACTGCCACAGCAAGTCAATAAATAAAATATGTTGGATTCTTTTTTCTTTAAAAAATGTGAGATATGGAGGAAAATATTATTCCGCTCTTTAAGTTAGTTCAAATCTGTACAACTGAAAACTAAAGAAAATATATGTGTTGAAAGATGCAAAATTACAGAAACTTCATGAAATTTTGAGTCATAAGAAACTCTTGTTAAAAATATTTACTAAATTCTAATCACTAAATAAAATACAAAAAAAATTTAGTAAAATACTAAAATTACAATTAACAAATTTAATTTATGAGTTTATCTAGTTGAATGTGTGATTTTTAAGCACCCTAGGCCACATTTAAAAATATGTTTGTTTCCCCTCTCCCGACCCTGATTTTCACAGGTGGGTAGGTAGGTAGGTAAAAAGTTTTTTTTTCCTGACAGCACTGTAAATTACCATAGCCTCTTAAAGACCTAATACTTTAGTTGTTTAGTCATGCAAATGTTATTCAAAGCCAGAATAGCTTTTAACCAGGACATGTACGTGTAAATGAGAGACAGACATATTATCATAATCCCAATGAGATTTGCCATTATGAACCCCTTTATACAACCCAAATATCAAGACCATCTGATCTGAAAGTGGTTGCTGAGAAAACCATATTTTACATATTTTTGACAGCCTCAAATAATGAAATGTTTTTATGATTTTTTCATGAAATTTTATTGAACAGAAGTTCTTCCTTTTTCACCGATGAACCTTTCATCCAAGGCAAAAAAAGGATCAAAATATGCTTGCTTTTCTACCAAAAAACAATGAGCCGGCAAGGTTCCTACTATTAAGCTTAATGAAGTCCCTGAAATCTTCCATCCTGCCACCTGGATATACCAAGCACAGAGATATGCAAGATCATGCCTGAGCTAAGGACAGGATATGGTAGGCTAAATAGATATCAGCACAACATTGGTAATTCCCTCACGCCATTTTGCGAATGCGGTGCAGAAGAAACACCAGAACATTTTCTCTTAAACTGCCAAAAGTATAGAGAATCAAGAGAAGAAATGTTCAGAGAGCTTACAAGTCATGGTTTACATAAAAAAAATAGACCTAGTATACATGCTTACAAACAGCAAGAACTATGGAATGTCAGCTGAAATAATAGGAGAGTACATCAAGAAACCTAAACAATATCAACAGCTGATCGTCTATGACATTGTGTCATGCATGTCTTGATCCTGAGCCAAACACTACAATCTTAACTTTCAGCGAGAAATTACATAGAGCTAAAGATCACAGTGGAAAGATTTATTACGTAGTTTTAGAGATGATTAGTGTCATCTTTGACCTTAGGATCAGGATCCCAAGGGCAGATGAAATTCTTCATTGTATCAAAAAACAATTGAGCAGGAGTTCCCCCTTATTTTCACACTTTTCAACCCAACCTCTCACCCAGGACTGATAAGTATTTCAAACAATAAAATAAAGAGAAGATGGGAGAAGATTTCCCTTATCCCAAGGGAACTAATCCCCTCATTTAGAATCATTGTTTCAAAGTCAGACATGCAAACTAACCTGTGGAGTTTGATGTCGTTTTATCCTTTAGTTGAAGGACTTTTCTAGCAATGAATGAATTCATAATGACTGTAAAGGCAGATTTTTTAGGAGCAGTACAAGTGCCCTGTTGTCTGGATTGGTCATGATCATGACCTATCTAACTTCTAAGAGTGAAGCCGGGTTACATATTTCAATGGGTTGCTCAAGTTTCTTAACAATTTCGATTTATTTTGCTATGTCTGGTTCAAAATTGATAGTTCCCTTTATTTGGTAGACACACTGATAGCCACGCTAATTGTTTTGTTAAATAAAGAGTCCTCCCTATTTAAAAAATGTCATGGAGAACGTCGTTCTACGTCTCGCCTGTTTTCACACAAAGTTTGAGTTTCCGTACGACAGTTTGAAACTGCATATGAACACAACAGGAATGTTGCGCCACTACAAGTTCACTATTCGGCTCGTGTAGATGACATTTTTACATAGCAGACAGATTTTTCATTCTGAATTGAAAACTTTTTTCATCAATCTTGATGAACTTCCGGTCTTATCAAAATGCTGACCAGAGCCGGACACAACCCCTTAATTTTTCCAGAAAAAAAAAAAAAAAAAAACATCGCCAAGTAAACGGGATAAAAACTTTTGGATCGGCGGGGTTTTCTCTCAGTCGGTCGGGCGAGGGGAAACAAACAATATTTTTATTTTGGCCCTATATAGAAAAAAATGCTACTGGGGATCTAATACCGTATAAGTGTTTTTTTTCGCGGGTATCTAATTTTCGCTTTTTTCGTGACTGTGAACGATCCGCGAAAATAAAATCACGCGAAAAATTCTTCTTTTTAGTTCACGATTTGTCTCCCTTATTCCAGTAACGGTCTGTTGTGATATGGGTACGATACGCTTTATAATTCTACTTACCATTGTTTACCTTGAATACGATTCATTGACAACAATACATGTATTAGGTGTTAATATTTTATGTCATTCTAAGTTTGTGCCTTAAACAATTATGGCGCTTTTCAAGTATTTAACGAAAGAAAAGGATAAATTGG
Source organism: Modiolus philippinarum (assembly GCA_002080025.1). Taxonomy (NCBI): domain Eukaryota; kingdom Metazoa; phylum Mollusca; class Bivalvia; order Mytilida; family Modiolidae; genus Modiolus; species Modiolus philippinarum. The sequence continues at coordinate 72,685 of MJUU01069983.1, forward strand.
AGGGGGAAGAGTTTTCAAAAGCAAAGGAACTTGTTTCTGAAGTATGTTCTAAATCCGATGATAAACTGCGGGGATCACCAACACCTACCAAAAGAGGCAGTTATAAAGTTTTTCTCCAAAACAAAGATTTGAAATCGGGAAATATGCCTCTGAAAATGGCAATGCTAGTGCATGTCGAAAATTTAGCTCGATGTTTGACAAAAAACTTAGTGAAAGTACTGTCCGCAGCCTTAAAACGGCATACCAAAAAGAAATGAAGGGTTTGAAGCGAAAACTGATAGACACAGATTCGGCTGATTCTTCAGATGATTTGGGAGTTAATGAACTTAATCCTAACAAACGTGGAAGAAAAACATTACTTGGTGAAGAACTTGACAATAAAGTTCAATATTTCATTATGAATATTCGTACATCTGGCGGAGTTATAAATACTGCGATAGTAAGAGCTGCTGCTAAGGGGATAGTACTTTCTTATGATCGTTCCTTGTTGTACGAAAATGGTGGTCATATAGAACTCACGAAGTCATGGGCAAAATCTTTGTTAAAAAGAATGAAATTCGTCAAGCGCAAAGGGACAACCTCGAAAAAAACCATTCTTGTTGAAAATTATGAGCAAGAAAAAGAAAAGTACTTAAAGCAAAAGTTGATAAATACAGTATACCCCTGAACTTGTAATTAATTGGGATCAGACGGGAGTTCATATCGTACCAGTATCACAATGGACCATGGACACTGAGGGTTCGAAAAGAGTTGAAATTACTGGAATATGGGACAAACGCCAAATTACATGAAAGAAACAAAAAATGTACACCCCTTCCCTTACTGGTCAAAAATGTTGATATAATTTAGTATTAAATAAACAAACTGTCACAGTACAGTCATAGTAATTTCCTAATCAATATAATAACGTTTGTAGAAAGCCTAGGGGCAGTTGTTAAATGATTGTCCTAATTAGACAAAGATCAAACGCGTGTCTGTCAAAATCAATACTGGTCTATTGACCTTTAATTTACGCTGTTTTAGTACTTGTATGGTTTCAAGCGCTTTTGTACCTATTCAGTTTAAATAAGGATACAAATACACATGATTTTTCTTGATTATAATTTAGTTTCATTTATTTTTCCTTTTCATTAAGTTTATTTTTACATTTTGTTCTCTCTTTCACTTTGGTCTATTACTACGATTATGATTTTTTCCATTTTCATTTAGATTATCATTAAATGAATTTTTTTCTCTCTTTTTCTTTTTAGTTTATTTATGTTTTGTTTTTACTTATTTAGTTTATTTCTCCCTTTCTTCTTCTTCTTAGCTACCTTGGCTGGTACCATGACTGGAAAATTCCTCCCTGTACAATTAATTTATGGTGGAAAGACGGAACAATGCCATCCGAAATTCAAATTTCCTGCTAGTTTTGATGTAACCCACTCAGAAAATCATTGGGCTAACGAGGCAACTATGATTGAATACATTAAGAAAATAATCACCCCCTTTGTTGATGAAATTAAGGAGGAGATGGATTTACCGGTACGACAAAAAGCCCTTGTTATATTTGACTGCTTTCGTGGACAGATTACTGATGACTTTCTGGCATTGTTAAAAGCTAAAAATCTTGTGTATATAACAGTACCTTCTAATTGTACTGATAAACTCCAGCCAATGGATGTTAGTGTTAATAAGCCTGTAAAAGACTTCCTAAAGAATAAGTTTCAGGACTGGTATGCAGAACAAGTAGTTCAACACATGAACAAAAACAAAGACAACGACAAAATGAAGCAGTCAAAGTTGACTTGTCTCTTACTAGGATGAAACCGTTAGGTGCAAAATGGATCGTACAAGTATTTGACCATTTATGTTGCAATCCAGCTATAATTCGTAATGGATTTTCAGCGTGTGGTATAAGTGAAATTCTGGGTTTTGAATTTTGAACACATTTGTAAATTTCCAAAGAAAACAAACAGTGTACTGATCTTTATTAAAACTGTATATATGTTCAAAGTAATAAAATTAGCATTATAACAGAATTTATCATTTAACACAAAATCAACCAAGGAGTAGCACGTGCCGTAATTTATTCAGTAACTGTCCGACAGTTTTCGTAAAATAGATATCAGCTATTGCTTCCGGTTAACTTCGCATGGTTTGAGTTGTTGAATACTTTCAAGGTTTGGATAAGTTTTATGAACACGCGATTACAGTGTCAATATTTACTGCACCAATTCAATTTTCGCGACAACACTGACTCGCAAAAATTAAATACCGCGAAAAAAATATCCCTGATTTTACAAGAAAATCGCGAAATTTAGCTCCCGCAAAAAAAAACACTTATACGGTATTAATCTCAGTGTTATGTTAAATCTTATGTGTAAAAGATATATTAACAGGGATCTCACTAAAACACACAACACAGCAAAAAATTCAGAAATAAAGTGAAAGTAAAGCTTCCTTAATTTACTTTAGAATGATCGCTTATACAAAGTAAATCTGCAAGAAACCCTCAAGTGTTCTACAGCTATGTGCTGATGTGCTAACCTTTGTCTAATGACCAGCTAAACAGACAATGTCCGTATGGTGTGTCAGTCACTGAAATTGTATTACATGTAATGTTACCAGTTTCAATGCATAACTACTCTATCAATATTTCTTAAATGTGACTTATTGTTTTCTGCATATGCGCATTTCAACAACTTATGTCTCATTAGTGCAGATCAAACCAAAATATTAGGAAGTCAATTAATCGAAAAACGTGTAAAAGCTGATAGGGAACAAATAACCAAAATGATCTAAAAAGAAAAGCCAAAATTCAGCTAAGGACAGAGCTATCCATGAGGGAGATATTATGAAAAGGAGGGAGGTATTATGAAAAGTTATTTATATTTGTTGCATCATACATGTAAAAATATTAAAACATCATTTTGTATGAAAGAATAGTTTTATGTGAATAGTAAACTTCACTGGCATTGTACCAGCACCACAACCTTTTAGAGGCTCTTTGTTATTCATTTTCCAAAATCCTTTTGATTCTCACTTTAACACCTTATATGATAAGTTGATGTAATATGCTTACTATCAAATTTACTTAGTAGACATACTGATAACTTATAGTAATTATTGGCTTATATAGTTTCATTCTAAATTTATCAACTCTTTACTTAGTACTACAGTGCCTTCAAGCCTTTAGATATTATAAATCTATAACAGTAAAAGGTCATCCAGAAAAGAAGCTCTGTTTTGTACTGCCCATAACTTGTGACCAAAACATTTAATACAACTGTTTCATTGTAACTTCAGAATTCTAATACTTTGTTAAATATTTCAAAAATATTTTCAGGGCATTGTTATTGATTCATGTATACAAATGAAGCAACAATAGGCAAGCACACATGCTGATCATGCAAATATAGGTGATGTCTGGCTTCTGCAACATTCTGTCTAAGCGAGATGAATTTGTGATATTCAGGCAGAAACATTGAACCGTTAAACACACAACATTCATCTTTACTGCGAAAGGATTAGTTTTGTCATTGCAACATCAGTAAAGAAATATGCTTTGACATGAAACAGTTACATATTTTGCCTGTGAAAAGACTGATTTTATCACAGACTTTTATAAAATTAACAGTCGCAGTCTTCATGTAAGAATATATACTTACATATAATTTTACCAGTAGTTTGGAATGCGAGTTCTACTATGGCTTCATCATGGTCTGATGCTGCCAAGTGAAATACACTAAATATATTCTTCCAACCAGATTTGATATTTGCTGCCTGAGAATTTACCATTTGTGCAACACACCTCACAACCATATCTCGTATTGTAGGAGATCTAAAACAAATCATCAGTGAGACTTACAAAAGAGGGAATTAGACTGCATTCTGAAGTTTTGTATACCTTTCAGTAAACTGACTATTAGATATGATATTTTGTATTTTGTGTTTTGCACACAAATAATTAAATCCTGGAATTAAGACTTGTCATATTGCAATGCCTATTTTTATTTTTTAAGGCTCGGTCATGATACTGTAGTGTATGGTATAACATCACCTTTCATACTGAACATGATGTATCACTAAGGGTTATGCACGCACTTTGTAGTGTTGAAATCCATTTAACTGACATGATGTTCAAACATCAAGGTATTTTCAGCTGCAGTCAAGAATAGTTCTAAAAGCAATGGCATAATTTATTACATGAAGACATCAAGATCTTATAATAAAGAAATTAAATGAAAAGCTACTAAATATTTTAATAACCTTTTTTTCAAAAAGATCATATCTTGACAATGAATTAAATGGAAATTAAAAAAGTTTTCATCAAGATTTACAAAATGATAAATTAAGAATTAATACCTATTTCTTTTCATGATATGTTCAAATGGTCTAAGGAAGTCTTTCTGGAAACGGAAGTTTGAGAATTCACCCTTTTCCAAAAATTTCATGGATAATTGTCTTAGAGAATCCACGGCAAAAAATGCAATATCTTCATTGGGATTACATCCCACCTGGAAGTAAAGATGACAGATTTTAATTTTAAACAAGAAGACTCTGACTTACGCTCGTTATTGATAACACACAACCATTAACTAGAGGCTCACATGAGCCTGTATCGCTCACCTTGTGACTGGTTTATTCATTGTCACGAAAAGACCACCCATTCATATTATAAATCAGTTCACCAGATGTTTTATTTTCAATCTTGGATCAGGTACAAACATAAAAATTACAAACATTGAAAGGGACCACCCAAAGACAATTGTAACCAAGTTAGGTTCCATTTTGATCAGTAGGTTCAGAGGAGAAAATCTTTGGATGCATTTCCCATAGGGTCCCTATGTTAAACTATGTTCTCTGCTGGCAGCCACCTTGAATGAGGTATGAACATAAAAATCACAAACTTTCAAGGGGACCACCTAAAGACTATTGTGATCAAGTTTGGTTCCAATCGGCTCAGTTGTTTCAGAGAAGAAGATCTTTGAATACATTTCCAATAAGGGTCCTATGTTAAACTACCGGTATGTCCTGTGCTGACGACCATCTTGGTAATCACAAACTTTAAAGGGGACCAGCCAAGGACAATTGTATCCAAGTATGGTTCCTATTAGCTTATAGTGGTTTCAGGAGAAAAGTATTGAATGTATTTCCCATAAGGTCTCTATGTTAAACTTTGTTCCCCACTGGCGGCCATCTTGGATAAGGTACAACCACAAAAATCACAAACTTTAAAGGAGACCACCTGAGGACTATTGTGACAAAATTTGGTCCACATTGGCTCAGTGGTTTCAGAGGAGAAGATCTTTGAATGCATTTCCCATAGGGTCCTATGTTAAACTATGTTCCCTAGTGGCGGCCATCTTGGATGAGATGCTAATCTGCTGGACATATGTAGAAATTGTAGTCCTGGAAAAGCTCAACACTTTTGTAATTCATATTTGATCTCCAACTCAAACAGTTTTTGAAATAAAAGTAAAAACGTTAAAAAATCATGAAAATTCAAAGAAAAAGGGACCATAACTCCTATGTGGG
>MJUU01069983.1:84805-104320 GCA_002080025.1 Modiolus philippinarum
TGGGTAGACGACCAGCTGTTCCTGAAAATGACCGTATTAGAGCTATTGGTATGATTGAAGCTGGCATGAGCGTTTCTGATGTAGCCGTACGTTTAAATGTCCATCGATCAACAATTTCGCGGTTAGTTAGTAGGTTCAGACAAACTGGAATTGTGAGAGATCATCCTCGAAGTGGCAGACCTCCCAAGCTTATCCCAAGGGAGGAACAGTATATTCATTTCACTGCCAGACGAGACCAATTCGTACCTGCAACACGTATAGCAGAAAGACTTCTTGCAATAACAAGAGTATGTGTTTGTTCACAAACAGTGCGTAATCGCCTCCATAGACATGGATTAAGCGCCCGCAGACCGCATAAAGGCATGGAACTTCAGCAATTCATAAACGTGAAAGACTGGCTTGGGCAAACCGTCACTTGCGACTGATTCAACGCGATTGGAGACGTATGCTGTTTACAGATGAGTCACGCTTTACGTTAAAATTTGCTGATGGTCATATTCGGGTATGGCATCTTCGTGGTGAAAGGTACAACAACAAGTGTGTAATGCCGACTGATAGGTTCAGTGGAGGAAGCTTGATGGTGTGGGGAGGAATACACTATGGAGGCAAAACGCAATTGGTAATCGTTCGCCAAACTCTGAATACCCAAAGGTACTGTGACAACGTGATAGGACCGGTAGTGTTGCCATTTTTTGCACAGAATAGGGGTTTTCAATCCAAAAAGACAACGCACGTCCCCACAATGCTTGTGTGACCATGAACTTACTGCTGACTATCAATGTGAATGTTATGTGATGGCCGAGTCGATCCCCTGATCTTAACCCAATAGAACATGTATGGGACATCTTCAATAGGCGTTTAAGGAACGGTAATCAAAATTTTCACAATTTACAGGATCTGGAAAACGGTCTTATTCGAGAGTAGAATGCGATTCCCCAGAGAAAAATCCAAAAAATATTGAATGGCATGTGCAAAAGATGCAGATGCGTCATTACTGCCAACGGAGCTTGGACTCGGTATTAATGTTTTTGGTGTTTCTGGCTGTTTCTGCAGTGACTGGTGTGGCGTTCCGTAGATTCTATCTCATTATCATTTTTTTGTAATCTTTGCCGGAAACCAATGATATGATGTTGATTAATTGTTATTTAATTAATTTGTTACACTGTTATAAATATTACTGTTTCTTGATATTGGATATTGTCATAAAATTTTTGTTGCTAAACTTTTTTTGTTGAGTATATAAATTGTAAAACTCTATTGCTTACCTCCATACGAAATATACATGAGATCCTAATTGCACATCTTATACCATCTAAACATAATACAGCAATGTTTACATCATCACAATCTTGTAGACCTACACTAAAGGCTGCTAAAAATGGAGTCCATGCCATCTGTAATGTAAACAGTCCATGCATGACATAGATTTCACATTTTATAAAATTTTTCACAGAAAACACTCCCTATTTCAACCACAAATGATAATATGATAGAGTGTTTTGTAAATATAGCATACAAAATTCCAATCAATGCTAGGTTACCACAGCAATGCTATTATTGACACTTTTCATTTTCACCGTTAGGCCCTCAATAATGAGCAAAATACTTGTAGCTGGCTTAAGCTGTTACTTATGTCAAACAAAACTAGTGAAAGTCATATTTTCTTACAAAATGATCACTGTTTTATCAATGAGAAGGCTGCATAGTTCAATACATTATACCTCTCTTTTAAATCTATAAAATTTAAGCAGAATATTTCATAATTTATCTGATTTACATGTAATTATTAACACATACCTGGATGCAAGTTTTTGTCATATGTATTCCATACTGTGTATTATGCAAAATTAAAATTAAAATCTTTTGAAATTTCCTGATTGATTTCAATAAACTGATCGCTACAAGACTTGCTTTCTCAATCACATTTGAAATATCTAACAATTTCATTAAAATTGAATTACATAGTATATCAATGGTGAGATAGATGAGACCTTTTGAAAATAAAGGGCTAGGCCGAGCGCAGCATGTCGATCACTGAAATTTCAGCAAAAGTAGTTCAAAGTGAATGTGGACACAGTAAAGAGCCTGACACAATAATTAGATGGACACAAAAAGAAGCTTGACACAGTTATTAGCTGGAAACAAACTACAGAAAAATTCAACCCTTTTGATCACTTATTGATAAAAAAAAACTGTAAGAGCTATGCAAAATATGTTACTATCAACTAACACTTTACATCCATAGAAATAAAAAAAAAAATCCATCGAAATCTGATGAAAAATAAAGATTTGACATATTTAGAAAAATTGCAATTTTGGCCCCTTTGACCCTTTGTAGCTCGGAAAAGGTAAGAGCTACGCAAAATCCTTTGGCATACTACTGAAAGCTTAGATCAAGAGGAATCCAAAGAAAAAAATCCCATCAAAATCTGATATTTGACATATTTAGAAAAATTGCAATTTTTGCCCCTTTGACCCCTTGTAGCTTGGAAACGTTATATGCCACGCCAAATCCGTTGACATACCTCTGAAAGCTTAGATCAAGAGGAATCCAAAAAAAAAAAATCCCATGGAAATCCGATGAAAAATAAAGATTTGACATATTTAGAAAAATTGCAATTTTGGCCCCTTTGACCCCTAGTAGCTCGGAAACGGTAAGAGCCACGCCAATTCCGTTGACATATCTCTGAAAGCTTAGATCAAGGGGAATCCAAAGAAAAAAAATCCCATTGAAATCCGATGAAAAATAGAAATTCTACATAATCTGCAAATTCGCAATTTTGGCCCCTTCGGCCCCTCATAGCTGGGAAAGGAAACAAGTTACCAAAAATCTAATAGCTGAGTGCCATATTAATTTTTCACAAGGAATCCATTGAAAAAAACTGCATCAAAATCGGACTTAAAATAAAAAAAATAATTTTTTGGAGATTAGCCCCTGTTGGGCCCCATTTATCTCGTGAGCGGTACATGCTACATGAAATCCGTTGACATACACCAGATTGGAAATTTCCTCAGGAGCACACTGAAACAAACCCCATCAAAATCCAATAAATAACTAGAGGCTCCCAGGAGCCTGTATCGCTCACCTGGCTTTCAGTTGCCACAATCGTGGTAACATTGTAAGTTATACAGTTGATCATCAGTCTCTCAAACTTAAGTAACTCAAACAACACCAATATCTTGAACAGTATTTAAAGTCTAATCATGTTGTTCTATTTTTCTTTGTTGGGCTTTACTGACAAAAAACACTCTTGCTACGGACCACTTTCAATACCAGTTTTGAAACAGAGACATCATTATGTAAATGGCAGTCAACAAACAATTTTCCCGCCTTTTCTGGCAACCATTTTGAAAATGGCCTTCAGCAAATAATTTTCAACATAAGTTTTGAAGTTGCGACATCAATACCTATTTGGAAACCAAATTTCATTGAAATCAGACAACATTGAATTTTCCCGCCTTTTTTGGTGGCCATTTTGAAAATGGCAATCAACAAATAATTTTCAACATCTGTTTTGAAGTTGCAACTTCAATACATATTTTGAAACCAAATTTCATTGAAATTGGACAATGTTGAATTTTCCCACCTTTTTAGGCAGCCATTTTGAAAATGGTGGTCAACGAACAATTTTTGACATCAGTTTTGATGATGCAACATCAATACCTATTTAGAAACCAAATTTCATTGAAATCAGACAATGTTGAATTTTCCCGCCTCTTTTGGCAGCCATTTTGAAAATGGTGGTCAACGAACAATTTTTGACATAAGTTTTGAAGTTGCAATATCAATACCGATTCGGAAACCAAATTTCATTGAAATCAGACAACATTGAATTTTCCCGCCTTTTCTGGTGGCCATTTTGAAAATAGCAATCAACAAATAATTTTCAACATCTGTTTTGAAGCTGCAACTTCAATACCTATTTGGAAACCAGATTTCATTGAAATCGGACAATGTTGAATTTTCCCGCCTTTTTTAGCGGCCATTTTGAAAATGGTGGTCAATGAAAAATTTTTGACATCAGTTTTGAAGCTGCGACATCAATACCTATTTGGAAACAAAATTTCATTGAAATCGGACAATGTTTAATTTTCCCGCCTTTTTTGGCGGCCATTTTGAAAATGGCGGTCAACGAATAATTTTCAACACTTGTTTTGAAGTCGCAATATCAATTTCTATTTGGAGACATAATTTCATTGAAATCCGACAATGTTGAATTTTCCCGCATTTTTTGGCGGCCATTTTGAAAATGGCGGTCGATGAACAATTTTCAATGCCAGTTTTGAAGTTGCCACAACACGGCAAACATTTTATCAATTTACACTGAACCTTCATCTTCTATAGTTTTGGAAATAAAAGACGAAAAATACGAAAATTTTAAAAATTCTGTGGAAAAAAAAGGGCAATAACTCCTACAAGGGTTTATGGATTTTCTTCAAAATTTCAGGGTGGGTAGATCTTGATATGCTGAACATTTTTGCAGTTTACACTTGACCTCTATCTGTTACACTTTTTGAAATAAAAAATTAAAAATGCAAAAATTTTGAAAATTTTACGGAAAAAGGGCTATAACTCCGAGAGGGTTGTCAGATTTTCTTCAAAATTGCACAGTGGGTAGATCTCATCATGCTGATCATTTTCACTCCGTGTCAGATTTTTGATATCTGTAACGGTTTTCGAGTAATTTGCAAAAAACAGCAATTTACCCCTATGTTCTATTTTTAGTAACAGCAGCCACGTTGTTTGGTCTACGGACATAAAAATCACAAACTTGAAAGTGCATACCCTGGTGATGATTCAGGCTAAGTTTGGTAAGTATTGGCCAAGTAGTTTCAGAGGAGAAGATTTTTGAATAAAAGATATGGACGGACGGACGGACGACGGGTGCCGGACACTGAGTGATGGCAAAAGCTCACATGGCCTTTGGCCAGGTGAGCTAATAAAGATTCTACAGTCAAATATGTGAAAACACCCAATTTAACCCTTTTTTGGCCCCTTATTCTGAAATGGGTGGGGCCAAAAACTAAAGGAAAAAAACGTTTCTTAAGAATGTTCCAAGAAACATCATACTAAGATTTGAAAACAATCTGTCTGCTAGAACCAAAGTTATGCTGTCCACAGACACGAAAATACCTAATGTAACCCCTTTTTTGCCTCTTTTTAAAAAACGGGTTGGGCAGGGAAAGCGAAATTAAAACAGGGGCTTAAGCTTGTGCCAACAAACATCATGCTAAAATTTGGTAACAATCCGTTCACTAGAACCAAAGTTATGCTGTCCACAGACGCCGACGCCAGCGCCATACCATAATACGACCACAAATTTTTTGCGGTCGTATAAAAATTAAGGCAAAAAAAAACAAACGAATAAAATGGAAATGATCGTGTCATTTGCAACAAATTTCATAAAAATCAGATGATAAATGACTTAAAAATATTTGTTTAAATGGATGACTTTTTATTGTTATGCACAGTAAAATATCATAAACAAGTATAAACCAAGACCTAAACAAGATTCATCCAGTATACCAAACTCTCAAACATGACATCCTCAATAAGCTTAAATCAACCATTTTTCTAATTTAATAATTTACAAAATAACAAGAGAAAACTATTAAACCAGATGCTATCAATATGTGTCATTAATGAAAATGAAACACAATTTTTTTTAAACTTGTTTACACAATTTTAGGAAAATAATTAAAAAAAAATTATATAATTTTACATTTTTACCAAAAATTTTACCTTAAACATGGGTCTGACATGTTCCAGATGTGTAGCTGAGGTAAAAAATGAGTCAACATGACTAACACTCTCCATTAAAGCCTTGGCTGTTTGGGCCATACTATCCATTTCTAAGTTATATAACATTCTTCTCTGTTTATCACTGGTTATGTCTTCTGAAATAACACAATTTACTTACTTTACATATGTTTAAATGAATTTCTCATGAAAGATTTCAAACTATAGGACAAAAATGTGAGCTAAGAATTCCTGTGACCAGTGTAAATGTTTTACCTACATGGATAACAGAGATTGGGTAATTGTAATTGTAATAATTAATTAGCTGTTTAAAGTTAATCAGTGTAATCATTAATCAGCATAAAATCTAATCACATGTAATTTAATTTAATCAACTTACTTTCAAACATAGCCTGTAATCATGATTATTTTATGATTACATTCTGATTATAATGGAAACATTAAAATCTCAAATCATGGTTCTTTCCATGTACCAAATATAAATCTCATAAAATTTTATACAAATAAGTTGTAATATGGAAAAAAATTGTGCAAATATAACTTTTTTATACATATCAACAAAAAATATTCTTAAGGGTAAAATGTTTCTTAGATAAGTCAACTGTACTTGATATTTTTCATAAATTTGATCAAAAATACAATAAACTGCTGCGCCAAGAGCAAATGATACGCCCGTCCACTGTCAACTCAAACTTTATGGCATTGTTGGACCACAACAAAATTTTGATTGAAAAACTAGAGGCTCAGATACTGAGCCTGAATCGCTCACCTGACAAAATGCTTACAGCAGGTGATGCAAGTGATGTTTATCCCATAGGATCCTATGTAAAAATATGTTCTGTGCTGGGGGTCTTGTTTTCTATCAGATCAAAACAAAATAAGCAATCTTAGTTTGACTGAATTTGCTTCAATAATTTAAGTGCATGTAATGAAAAAAATGTTTTAATATATGGGTACCATTCTAAACCAAGTTCAATGCTGGGAGCTATCTTCTTTGTCAGATCCCAACACAATGAAATCTTTGTAAAGGACCTTCCATACATCGTTTATGTAAAGTTTGCCTGAATTTGCTTCAGCAGTTTCAGAGCAGATGTTGAAAATGATGTTTTTCCCTAGGGTCAAATGTTAAAACTAAGATCAGCGCTGGCAGCCATGTTTTTTATTGGATCATTACAAAATGAGCAATCTTTGTGGAGGACCTTCCAAACATCATTCCTGTAAAGTTTGGTTAAATTTGCTTCAGTGGTTTCAGAGGAAAAGATGAAAATGTGAATTTCCCATAGGGCCAACGTTAAACTATGTTTCGTGCTGGCAGCCATATTTTTTGTCGAATTGAAATAAAATGAGAAATCTTTGCAAAGGACCTTCAGAACATCATTCCTGTAAAGTTTAGTTGAATTTGCTTCAGCAGTTACAGAGGAGTAGATGAAAATGTGATTTTTCCCATAGGGTCCTATGTTAAACCTAAGTTCCGCGCTGATGGCCATGTTTTTTATCGGATCGGAATGAAATGAGCAATCTTTGTAAAGGACCTTCCATACATCATTCCTGTAAAGTTTGGTTGAATTTGCTTCAGTGGTTTCAGAGGAGTTGATGAAAATGTGAAAAGTTAACAGATGGACGACGGACGCCAAGTAATGGCAATAGCTCACACTGACCCTTTGGGTCAGGTGAGCTAAAAAAATCAAACAGAATATGTGCCTTACCAAGATGTAACGATTTAATAAATATCAAATTAATATGTAAAGTTAATACATAGAAAGGTGCAAAAAAATGAATTTTCAAAAAAATGTTAAGTCCAAGGGCCATAACTGTCAACAAAAATCATTAAACAGGAACCAAATTTAAACTTAATCAGTAATTTATAACCATACAATCATATACTATATATCAAATCAACATATTCACACATTGTAAAGAAAAGGTGGAGAAACTGATGTTTTTCAAAAATTTACAAAGTCCAAAGCCATAACTCTGTACAAAATCAACCAACAAAAACCAAATTCGAACTTGATCTGTATCACACCTAGATATACTTATATACCAAATATGAAATCAATATGTCAAGCGGTTACAGAAAAAACCTCCAGAAACCTATATTTTTCAAAATTTCACCAAGTCCAAGGACCATAATTCTGTACAAAATCAACTGACCGGAACCAAATTCGAACTTGATCTGTATCTCACCTAGTATGAAATCAATATGTCAAGCGGTTACAGAAAAAAACTCTGGAAACCTATATTTTTCAAAATTTCACTAAGTCCAAGGGCCATAACTCTGTACAAAATCAACCGACCGGAACCAAATTCAAACTTGATCTGTATCTCACCTAGATATCCTCATATACCAAATATGAAATCAATATGTCTAGTGGTTACCATAATACGTCCGTCTTTCAAGGGGTGAATAAAAAGGAAAATTTGATGGCATTTTAATTTTGGGACATTATATTGTGAATAACAATTGCAATATGTAGGAAAATTCTGATTTTGTGTAAATGTCTGTCTTCTGGTTTTAGTTCAGCATATAACTTTATCTTTGAAAAGATTTTGTAAATTTTGCACAACTGGTGCATTTACACCCCTTTCTGATTTATTATTGAAATTCCTATTCCATGTATCCACCACTACATGATCAAATTACAATTTTATTACAAAGAAATTGTCATATAAAGAAAAAAAAATTGTGAAATCTTAGTCCTTATTAAATTTAAATTATGGTCATAATTAATTGTTGATTATTTTGGAATCAAAATTTCAATTCTTTATTTATTCAGTGTTGATGTCACCTTTGAGCTGACAGGGAGAAAACAATTAAAGTTTGTTTTGTCCCTAAGGGCATTATTATACATGTATAACAATTTGATTTTTTAAGATTGAATGTATTAAAAATAAACCAATATATATTTACAGAAGCCATACAAAGAAGTGAAAATAAAAGGGTATAGAGTGAATGTGCATTTGATTAACTCATATCAAACAAACTGAGAAAAATACTATTTCAAGACAACAAGACTTGAATTCTTTCATAGATTGGAAAGAACATATAACACAAATATTGCAATTTTATAACCATTGCTATTTAAGAATTCATTATAACCACAGCTATTTAAGAATTCAATGTAATCAGATGTAATCATGATAACTCTTCAATGTAATCATTATCCCCCTGCTTAGCGAAAGCGGGGGGATTATGTAATGCAGTCCATCTGTACGTGCGTTTGTAATGCTCCCCGATAGTTCTGGAACTATAAGAGATACAAATCTGAAAATCGGCACCATACTAGAGTATGATCAAAAAAATCGATTCAGCTAGAACTCCTCTTACACCTTAAATCGCAGAAACCTTGTAATAAGAGTATAAGCGACACTATAAAAGTTGTCTGTGCCGAAGGTTTCAGAATTTTGAAATTTGCCCTCAGGGGGGAAAAATGAGCGAAAATGTATTTCGAGATATCCAGTAATAAGCGAAATCTTCTGAAGTATTCATTTTTGGAAGCTGAAACTTTGTATGCAAGTTCGATTATATGCATCTCATTTACTGATGATAGCGGACTTTTGGTATGACCCCTGGGGGCATGCCCTTAAGGGGCCAAATAATGTTAAACAATTAGTACTCATCAGAATGACTGGAACTCGATGTATAATTTCGATTTTGTGGTTTATATTTTCATGAGGAATTATTGGAATTGCTCTTTGAATACGTTCTAAGCTTTTGGAATTTAGACCCCAGTGCCAAATTTGGTAAATTTCCTAAAAATGTCAAAGACTAATAATTTTTGAAATTTCAACATGAAGTTTTATAATTAAGCAATATTTTAATGTCATCAGCTAGTATGAACACTAGGATTCCAAAAATATGATTCTAATTTTGGTAAATTTCCTGAAACTCTCAAAGACCAATTATTTTTTGGAATTTTACCTAGCAACCATATCTTTTTTGATGCCTTATAGTTTTAATTATCATTTTCAATGGTCAGATTGCAAAAAACCTTGATTCTAATTTTGGTAAAGTTCCTGAAACTCTCAAAGACCCATTATTTTTTGGAATTCTACCTAGCAACCATATCTTTTTCAATTATTAAGAGTTATAATGATGAATTTCAACTGTCAGGTTGAAAGAATCTTTGATTCTAATTTTGGTAAATTTTCTGAAACTCTAAAAGACCCATTATTTTTGGGAATGTTACCTAGCAACCATATATTTTTTGATGCCTTTTACATTTAATAATCATTTTCAATGGTCGGATTGGAAAAAACTCTCAAAGACCCATTATTTTTTGGAATTCTATCTAGCAACAATATCTTTTTTCAATTATTTAGAGTTATAAGGATGAATTTCAACTGTCAGGTTGCAAGAATCAATGATTCTAATTTTGGTAAATTTCCTGAAACTCTCAAAGACCTACTATTTTTTGGAATTCTACCTAGCAACCATATCTTTTTCAATTCCTTACAGTACTGAAGATCTTTTTCAATAATCAGAGTGCAAAAGACTGATTCTAATTTTGGTAAATTTCCTGACACTCTCAAAGACCTACTATTTTTTGGAATTCTACCTAGCAACCATATCTCTTTCAATTCCTTACAGTAACCAGAGGCTCCCAGGAGCCTGTATCGCTCACCTGGCTTTCAGTTGCCACAATCAAGGTAACAAAGTAAGTTATACAGTTGATCATCAGTTTCTCAAACTTTCATAGGTTGAACACCACCAAAATCTTGAACTGTTTTTAAAGTCTGATCATGTTTTATTATATTTCTTTGTTGGGCTTTTTTGATGAAAAATGTTCTTGCTAAGGACGACTTTCAACACCAGTTTTGAAGTCGAGACGTCATTTTGTAAATGGCAGTCAACAAACAATTTTAAACATTGGCTTTGAAGTTGCAACATCAATATCTATTTGGAAATCAAATTTCTTTGAAATGGGACGATGTTGAATTTTCCCGCCTTTTTTGGCGGCCATTTAGAAAATGGCGGTCAACGAATAATTTTCAACATCGATTTTGAAGTCGCAACATCAATATCTACATGGAAACCAAATTTCATTGAAATCGGACAATGTTGAATTTTCCCGCCTTTTTTGGTGGCCATTTTGAAAATGGCCGTCAAGGAACAATTTTCAACACTGGTTTTGAACTCACAACATCAAGATCTATTTGGAAACCAAATTTCATCGAAATCGGACAATGTTGAATATTCCCGCCTTTTTTGGCAGCCATTTTAAAAATGGCGGTCAAGGAACAATTTTCAACATCAGTTTTGAAGTCGCCACAGCATGGCACACATTTCATCAATTTACACTTAACCTTCATCTTCTATAGTTATGGAAATAATAGATGAAAAATACAAATATTTAAAACATTCGGTGAAAAAAGGGCAATAACCCCTACAAGGGTTTATGGATTTTCTTCTAAATTTCAGGGTGGGTAGATCTTGATATGGTGAACATTTTTGCAATTTAGACTTGACCTCTATCTGTTACAGTTTTTGAAATAAAAATTAAAAATGCAAAAATTTTGAAAATTTCACGGAAAAAGGGCTATAACTCCCAGACGGGTTTTCAGATTTTCTTCAAAATTGCACAGATGATAGATCTCATCATGCTGATCATTTTCACCCCATCAGATTTTTGATATCTGTAACAATTTTCGAGAAATTTGCAAAAAAAGCAATTTACCCCCATGTTCTATTTTTAGTAACAGCGGCCATGTTGTTTGGTCTACGGACAAAAAAATCACAAACTTGAAAGAGCATACCCTGGTGATGATTCAGGCCAAGTTTGGTTAGTATTGGCCCAGTAGTTTTAGAGGAGAAGATTTTTGAATAAAAGTTCACGGACGGACGGACGGACGGACGCCGAGTGATGGCAAAAGCTCACATGGCCTTTGGCCAGGTGAGCTAAAAATGATGATTTTCAACAGCCAGGTTGCAAAAATCTTTGATTCTAATTTTGGTAAAGTTCCTGAAACTCTCAAAGACCCATTATTTTTTGGAATTCTACCTAGCAACCATATCTTTTTGGTGTTTTACAGTTATGATGATTAATTTAGTTTCAAAAACACTTGTCTTTTTTTACAAGGGGAGGGGGTCCAAAAAGGGGTAGCGGGGGGATCGCAATCTTTGATTGGCTGTTTTTCATTAATTAAATTTAATCATGCTTCAAATACTGTAATCATAAATTTAATTTAATCATACATTTGGGAGAGTAATTGTAATTTAATTTAATTTGATGAAAGTAATTTAATTTAATTTGATGAAAGTAATCAGACCCATCTCTGATGGATAAATAAAACAAAAATGTTGGGTTATTTTAATAGTTCTGGCAAATATTAAAACAAGACCAATTACATGTCTGGACCTGCGTCATTGTCACTCATATTCAACTGAGAAAGTGTTTTTTTCCAAACTTACAGAACAATGGATGAATTTGACATTTTTTAATCAAAACTGACCTAAAGGGGAAGTTCACATCATCAATGTGTCCAGAATAACTGTGCAAAGTTTCAAAAGCTTCAGGTATAAGGTGTCAGAGCTTCAGATTACACAAACTCAGTACCGTAAAGTTAAAATTTGATGAATAAATGACTAAGTTCAACAATGGATAAATTCAACATTTTTTATTCAAACTCACCAAAAGGGGAAGTGCATATCTTCAATGTGTCTAGAACAAATGTGCAAAGTTTAAGAAGTATCAGGTTAAAGGTGTCTGAGTTTCAGATTACACGAACTTGGTACCCCCAAGGCGTGACGGACAGATGGACGAACAGAGTCGAATGGCTCCTAGACCTGCAGTCACCGTTGGTGACGCAGGTAAAAATAATAATGGAAAAATGCAAGTTGTTCCTCTTCAATATATTCTAAAACTAATGTATGAAGTTTCATGAAAGGACCAATGGACAGGTTATATGGTTCCATAAAACTATATTAAAGGACACCTGACATCAAAATTAAAGTTGTCATTTTTCATTATATAAAGTTAGACTAAAACAAAATAGAACGGTGACAGTGTTTATTTCCCTTCCACAAGAGTGTATGGACATGTGTATTGCTACATATTTGTGTAATTTCCGAAGATTACCGGAAACATCCGACAATTAATTAGATAAGGCTTGTGACGTCACATGTGAGGATTATCCACACAACCACTAACATTCTATTTGTAAACAAAACGACTTCAAAGTACTACCCAAGATGATTAAAGCATACCTTCTCACTATACCAGTTGAGATAAGGACAGAAACATTTTAAATATTATTTATTTATTAAATCCCATGAAAATTACGCTAATTCCAAAACATTATATTTCTAGCGAAAGAGGGGTTGAGGTCTCATGCAGATTTTCCGTTGGTAAAATTATCAAATCCCGAAATCTTGCACATATGTTATAAAACATGCAAATCCCAGAAAACTTTTTTTAATTATTTTTTTTTATAATTTTCAACTTCAAAGTGTATAATCTAAAGATATACTGTATGTAAACAAGGACGTATCTAAATATACGTCCTTGATGTAAATTAATACATCAAATTTGTCATTTGTTTGTTCAAATTTTATCCACATATATATATATGATCAAGTATTTTATAAAGTTTGTTTTTGTCCATCCATAAAAAAAAAATTCTCACAATCCCGTTAAATTTCTATGTCAAAATTCCGATTTCCTATTTCCTTGAGTTAAAAAATATTCAACCTGACGCCCCAAAAATGTCAGGAGACTCGATCGCGGGGTAACAGCAAATTATTACAGAACGGATTGTTTACTCACAGAAGTGAAAAGAAAGACTGATTGTAAATACAGAATATCGTTCTGTCTTCGCTTATCAAGGAATATAATGAACCTGAATCCCCCTAATGTTTTTTAAATCCTGAAAAATGAAATAAAAAAACATATTTTATTCATGGGCAACAAAAAATAGTATAATTCATAATATGAGAAACAATCGCAGTGTATTGACTATTGACTTATCGTGTTAATTTAGTTAGAGGTTCTATATGCCATGTACAGTGGTGGCATCCCGGTGAAAAACATATTCAATATTTTTTTTGGAATGTTAATTTATAACAATTTTCGCAAATCTTTAGAATTATGGATAAATATAATATATCAAAGGCTTTGCCCGTCTATTTTTTTGCTTATAAACGTGCAAAATGTGGAAAATACAGGAGAGGCCTCTTTAGGAAATTCTTAAAAAGACACAAGAATATGTCTTTCCGGAGACATAGGAAAATAATTTGATGGGAACAGCAGTACAGACATGTCTGTGGTAGAAGTAGCAAGGGTTCACAGGCAAAACCTGTTATCCTTTTACATATTTTTCTTTCTGTATTACTTTTTTGTCTTATATTTGCATATTTATTCTTACTTTTTGTAATAGACCATTTGCCAGTTCTGCAATCAACAGAATGAATTTAGCAAAACCCAAAAGGGAGGTCACTTTTTGAAAAATCTCAAGGGGACAGAATGGTTCCCTGTTTGTGATAACCACCCAAAAAATAAAACATTTTTAATAAAAAAATTATGAAAGTTTAACCTTTAGCAGATGTTTAGTCAGCAACACAATTCAAAACCTAATCCCAAAAAGCGCTTACCATGCTTTCAAGTGCTACTTGTTTCAAGTAATAAAAATAAACAACTGTACTAACTTGAAATGTCTTCTCAGTGACTAAGAAAGTATTAAAAATTCGAAAATATGCTAACTTACTGCAGAATCTCATGAATATTGTGTAGGGAACTACTTTGTCCAAACTGGCTAAGCACGAAGACCGTACTTTAAAACAAATGTGCATGCTTAATGTTTGTTTGTCCGGTGTAGGAGTAACTTCCCTTTGAAGGTTTGACCAAAAAATACAAAATTTGACTAGAACTGACAAGAACTTTAGTAACTGGCAAATCATCTATTGGGGGGAACTTAATATAAGTTGTTTTATGTTCAATCCTTTTTTGATACATCGTGATAATAAAATGAGTTAAGACAACGGTACCAGAGTACTTTCTATGCAACACGTCCAAATCGTATTTTTGTCAGCAAGTCTGAAAATACGGTGGCATCTATTAAATAAATTAACTTTGAATTTTGAAAAATAAAATTACTTGCTAAAAAACAATAAAGAGGGAATTAAAAAAAAAGTTGAAATTACAAAGTCGTTCGCATAACACGAAAATCAGAAATAGTACAGCTTTTCAACGCATATGTTGCTGGAATTTGTATATAACGTCGAATCGGTATTGGTCTCGTGCAACGAAATATACGTTTCTTCCTACGTTTTCGCACATCCGACTCAGTATAAATTATATAAATTGACAGACAATCCTATAAAACAGATTTACACAAGTTTGAATTTTATTTTATTATCACAATAATTATTTTTTGGCGACCAGTTTGTCATCCAACAAAACAGGATTATCAGATTATTTTTTTTTAAATGGTCAATGCTTTGAGAGGTCTACAGTAAACTCCACTTAACTTTCGGAAACAAACCAATACAACTTTCTGTCAGTTTGAGACCTTGTGTTGCAACCAAGGGCATATGTAAAACATAAAACAACACAATTTGGCATTTGATATTCAAAATGTTGAAATATTTTGACGACAAGAGTACTCAAACAATATGTATGCATGTTAAAAGTTATAAACTGTCGCAGGAAACAATTTACGCCCCACGATGTCACGATACAGATAATTTCATTTGGCCATTAATTAATTTTTTGTTTATTTTATTTCATTCAAATTGCAAATATAAATACCCTGCATAACCTCCTTAATGTTGTGCCAATACAAATTATAATAATCAAAAGTAAATACAACTTTTTTTATAAAGAAACATCACTGCCTTTACTGTGTTTACACAGAGACATTTAAACATGTCTCTGGTTTACATCAGTTGATCCTCCATGTCTCTGGTTTACATCAGTTGATCCTCACAAGTGACGTCACAACACTGGAGCCTCGTAATCGATCTAAAAATATGCATATCGCGGTCAACAGATTTATCAGTGTTTACACACACTGTTCTCAGCTAATTACATACTGAGGAGATGTTTCACACATTGATTTAGTTATATAGATACAAAATCAATCAAAATACGATGATGTGTGATTTAGTGTCCGGTGTCCTTTAATCTCAACTCATTTTAGCATTGCACAGGCCATCTGATTTGGAGGTGATACAGTTCTATATTCACAGGCAGTGTTCAATCTAGAATTTGGACTCGGGGGTCATGCCGGCCCAGGTTCCTCATCATAGGGGGCCAAAACTTGTAGTTGAGGGCCATTGAAAAAAATGACGGACACAAAGTCATAAACTTTGTAGACCATTAAATAGCAGTTAAAGTATACCCATTGAAAGCTGACAATGAACAAAGTGATGGAATTACTTTGTTAGCAGAACAAAATAAGAGCCTGGTGAACAATAATCAATTCATAAGTGAATGCAAATAAATGTTTTGGCTGAATTGAATATTAATGAATAGAATGTGTATTGTTCATTTTATTTTTGGAAAAGCCCAAATACCTTGTTCGATTTGAAATTCTAAAATGAAGCAATGGGATGTAAGGGGGTTCTTTTTATAAACTTCAACACATCGTGAGCATGTCATATGCTGTTTATGGCCAGTCTTTAAAAAGTAGGGTCAACCATGCCAAAAATTTTTGAGTTGCCAATGTCGATGTCGCCGATTGTTCTAAATATTTGGTTTTCTAAATTGTCCGTTTCATTTTGATTTCGACTGTTCGTGTTATAGCTATTACTCGATTCTTCTCCGTAGGGACAAAATAAGAAGAACTACGCTTCATAATTTCAAAACCAAATCGTGAATGTCAAGGACCTTGAAATTATCTAAGTGATACAGACGCTTAGTAAAGACCACTTCTGATCTGCCTTAATGAAATCACCTTACTGACTCTGACGGATGTATAGAATTTTTAATCCGGTTCGGACACTTATTTCCAGTAAATTTCGAAAGGGGAGATCTCAAAACAGTGAAAATTACACCGCGCCCGTATTGGCCTAGGGGGGTTTATCCAGTGCGCCTATCAAGCAAAAATCGCGGGAATGGCGCAATGGCGCGCTCTAGATTGAACACTGCATAGGTTACAAAGTCATTGATTTCAAAAATCTGTATCAAACATTTAACAAATATCATAATTTGGCAATTCAAAACTGATGGTCCCTACTTTCATTTTGAAAATTGTGTACTTACTTCCAAGTTTGTTAGGTTGAACTTTCATGGCTCCTACTTTCATTTTGATTTCATTTCCAGCTATTTCATCATATATTCCAGACAAGTATTCCTCAGGTAAATCTTTGCTATCATTTATTCCTCTATTCATTTTGATGTATTGCTCTTTTGTCATTTTGCGTGTAACCTGAATAAACAAAATGATTCAAACATAAAAAAAAACATTAATTCCATTGTCATATTTATCACTGTTTAGACTTTTAGTGAAGTGAGATTTCTTACACTAGTGCGAGACAAACAAGAGGAAAGCTGTCAATGTGACAGCAAACCGGGTTTTCTTTTACATGGACAGTATATCTTCAACATTTGTTGACCCTGAATATTTGAAATGTACTTATAATTTTCATTAATTTTCAATGTTAAACCTTCCACCAAAGTAGCCTATTTGAAAGTTCAGCAACTTGGATTTTAAGCAAAAAAGGAAAATAAAAGTACTGTAAACACCTCTGATACAGGTACATATGATCTACATTATAAAAACTTCCTGTTTATTAAACTGTAGGAGATTTGTTCTGGACAAATGGGACACCCAATTTGTATATATTTGACCTAAAAAATAACTAAGTTCAACAACTGATATTTTTGACATAAATTATCAAAAATCAAAATCAAAGTACCATGCACACCTTTGATATATGTACAATTGATCTGCAAAATAAAAACTTCCTGTCTCAAATACTATAGGAGATTTGCTCCGGACAAATGATGTACCCATTTGGCAGCCGCCCGCCCGCCGCCGCCGCCCGCCATTTTCACCATTTTAATAACCTGATTTTTCCGATGGAAAACCCGGTTAAAAATTAAAAAAAAACATTTGCAGTTTACTGACAAATATTAAAATTAATTTGTGTTTTCCACACTAGGGTCTACAGATCTATTGATGGTATGCATATTTAATTAACATGTTATTAAATTGTTATATCAGAAGCAATATAGGTTAATGGGAAAAAATATTCTTTGAAATATGCAGCGCTAAGGCATACATTCCAGATTTTATGATGTTGAAAACTCATTCAATGAACAGACAAATGGGGAAACATTTCTATGTTGATGTTCATTTTTGAGAGAATACAGTGAGAAATAAAAGCATATGTATTTGTTAGTATAATTATCGTTTATATTATGTAGGAGACAGATTAATAAAAGCTTATTAGCTTGTTTCTGAATCCTAAATGTAATGTATTGTATCTATTTATTTATACTTGCTTGTTTACTGAATAAATATTGTTTACACTAAATAAAAGCAAACACCAATGAAAGTGGAAGACAAAATCTCAGGTAAGATTTCAATGATATCAAACTCAGCAAAGCTTTGTTCAAGATCAGAAATTTTACCCTGGAGTGTCTGAGAATTCCTTGTCTTGTACTTCCACTGCTGTCAGCTCTACAAAAAAGTCTTGTGTCCGTAAAACAATTATGATGTCACTGAGGACTGTCGGTGGGATCGGTAAGTAATAGGGATGGCAATGAGTAACCAGTTACTCGGTTAATCGGTCGAATAGGGTGTAACCGGTTAGCAAAATCAGTATTCGAGTACTCGGCATCAAAATTTATTACAGTTATATACTGTTATGTGTACAATCAGACATCGGCATTTTTATTTATTTGATTGATTGGATAAATATCAACGACCAATTAATTGACAAGTTAGTTACATAACAGGTAATTAAATGATTACTTTTAAATTTTCAGTCCTATCATAGTGTCTTCAACTGAAGTCTAATAAGCTAACTTAATTTGCTAATTATCTACCTATAGAAATTATAGAGTTTACATGAATTAACAAAATGTTGAATTATAATGTTCTGTCATAACAGAATATACATGATAGAACTATTAAATTTATTAACATGTTTTATGTATAATAATACAAACAATAATAATGTCCTGTGAGTTGAGCACTTTATGTGGGCCTGGACATGTCTCTTCACAAAATAAAGTAAACTATAATTTACAGCGAAAAAATGTGTTATTCCACTAAATAACCCAATTTATACAGTTTGAAAAACAAAAGAAAAAATATTTATGGATTAAAATGGTAAAACAATTTTATATAAACCAAGAAAAAAGTAGAATATCACAGGAGCATTTTCCTGAAATGACGACTGGAAAGTATCTAATGGCTAGCTTATACATTTTTTCTTAGTTTCCCTATCTCTATGTACATCACAAAACAGAGAAATGAATTTAATTATCTGGAAAACATTCAATATTTCATTAAACACTGGTTAACCGGTTAATATGTCGAAAGGTTTTCCGAATAACCGGTTACAGCATATCTGTGAAATTGCCATCCCTAGTAAGAAAAGATCAATATCTTACCATATTTTCATCCCTGGTGCATAAAAATCCATGCAGTTTTTTTAAGTTGTATATGTTGTGTATAATACTCAACATGAGGTTGCACACGTTGTCGTGCTAGGTATACCCCCACTCGTATTGTTTTGAACATTAAAAAATGAAATTATTCGTAAAGGTTCCGCGGAACCTAGTGTCTCGCCTGCTCACTCCACT
>MJUU01069984.1:0-14228 GCA_002080025.1 Modiolus philippinarum
TTTATTTTGCATGATTTATTGCTTTTTTGTATGTAAAGTTAATTCATTGAGTTCTTTATTATTATTCCTTTTTTTTCATGTTAAAAAACAAATATTGATGTCCTTAAATTATGGTGCCATTGCATGTCATAAGGTAATTTCTTTTGCTTGTGATATTATTATTTGCTTGTGATATTATTATAATTTATGAAGAGAGTAACTTGTGATTTTATTCATGGTTTTCAAAAAAAAAGAAAAAAAAAAAACTTGACAGTTGGGGGCTATTTTGCTGAATATTTTATTACTAGTTTTTTTTAATTGATTACTCAATTATTTAAACCCCCATTCTACTTCTATTCTACTCTCATTATTTGATTATCATATTTTGTGATAAATGTAAATTACTAAAGATTACCATATTTTTAATTAATCTTATTTTTCAAGCACTAACTTAATTAGTGATAAGTATTTGATTACCTGATTCCTCGAGACCTCCATGAGGAGCCTCACAAGTGTTCATCTTTGTAAATTTTCCTGCTTGTATTTATGTTTTTGTTTACATCTAAATTTGTACAATGTATACCTTTTGCATGTATTATGGGAGAGGGCTTGTATAGGCTTTGCCTGTTGCCCAATCCTTTTCTTTAATGAATAAAATAAGTTTTAAATCAAATCATATAGTCTTAACATGCTGAAATTTTTTGCAATTTCAACTTGACCTCTATCTCAAAGCGTTTTTGAAATATAGGACAAAAAGTAAAAAATCACGAAAAAGTTGACCAATAAAGGACCACAACTCATATATAGGCACTTGGATTTTATTCAAAATATCCATGAAGGTAGATCCTAACATGCTGAACATTTTTGCAATTTGAACTTAACCTCTGTCTGATATCGTTTTTTAATCAAAAATAAAAAACAACAAAATTTTGAAAATTTTACGGAAAAAGGGCAATAACTCTTAGTACGGGTCATCAGATTTTCTTCAAAATTTCAGCATAGCTACATCTTCTCATGCTGATCATTTTTATAACATGTCAGATTTTTTATATCTGTAACGGTTTTTGAGTTATTTGCCAAAAACTGTAATTTACCCCTATGTTCTATTTTTAGTAACGGCAGTCATGATGTTTGACCTAAGACATACAAAATTACAAATTTGAAACTAGATACCCTAGTAATGATTCAGTTAAATTTTGGTTTCATTTGACCCAGTTGTTTAAGAGGAGAAGATTTTTGAAAGTGAGCTAACCACGGACGGACGACGGACGCCAAGTGATGTCAATAGCTCTCCCTGGCATAGCCAGATGAGCTTAAAAAGGACAGAACTTTAAATATAGAGCCTTAGCATATACATATACCTATTTTACAAACAAAGTACCAAAGGTTAACACACGATACTACACTGAAGAACAGGTAATCAACATGCTGGAATTTCTCATTGACAATACATTTGTCCAGTTCGGAGGCAAGATATTCAAACAGACAGTCGGCATTCCAATGGATACGAATTGTGCTCCTCCCTTAGCCGACCTGTTTTTGTACACTTACGAAACAGAATTTCTGTAAGATTTGGTCAAACATAATAAATTTAAAGAAGCTAGATCCTTTAATTTCTCCTACAGATAGATTAATAATGTCTTGTCGCTTAATTATAGTAAATTTTCCGACTATAAACCATTAATATATCACCCAGGCTAGCGTTTCTCGAAGCAGTCGTAACTCTACGCACAGTCTTATGGCAATCTTACGTTGAGCGTAACAGTTACGACCGTTTCTCGAAACCAACGTAATTTACGGCTATCCTAAAATAAGTCATATTTCTTGTCTTAAGTTACGGCCAGTACGACCTGTCTTATCTCATTCGTAACTTTGGTTGCTGGCAACATTTTGAGATGGTTGTCCTTGTAGTTTTTAGTATATGCGTTTCAGGAGCAATATCCTGTATCTGNGGGGGGTAATCGTAACCTTGAATATGACTGTAGACATACATGTAGTTAAATCTCCATGAAAATACGAATAAAAAACAAAATATTTGCATAACTTGATTTGAAAAAGGTAACAGATTTCCGTTTTCAAACTTTAAAGCCACTTTATAAGAATAACCAAGTTAAATTCAAAGAAAAAATTACGTACTTGGTAAAATGAGATTGTTGCAAAAATTGGCCCCTTTCCAACGGTTCCCATCCCATAAATATTAACGTACAGATATATATCTACAGCACGAGACAAAAGTATTTTTTTTTAATTTTCCGGTGTATTTCGTATAAAAACAGCCTTCAACTTAAAAAAAATTATCAAAACTTCATTTCTCGCTCGATATTCATATAATTGTCACTGTTAAACGGATTTTGAAATGCAGTTTATCGCTGTAATTTGGATATAATTTTATTTCTTTCCTTATCTTATGGTCACAATTTAAACACAAACCAAACATTTGGAAGTCAAATTTTACTACATGTACATATCTATATTACATTGTGACATCGAAATGTAATTTTTTATCTGTTTTAAGTTATGGCAATATGGAAACTACTCAACATAAAAAATTTTCTTAATGGCTCGCGTCACTCAATTCCCTTTTAACAGAGAAAATTTCATGAAAATCGGCCAAGAAATAAGTTTTGGAGAATTTTTTAAAAACATGTTGTTTTACATACAATGCACAGGATTTTTTTTAAATTGCTCACTTATTTTCCCTTAATGCAGATCTATCATATTACTGGGCCTAGTTAAATCAAGATTTCACTGAAAGGGATCGAAATATGAATACGCAAGCACTTCTTCTTTAGTACATTTTTTTGAAATAAAAATATTTCATTGTATTCATAAGTACCATAATAAACCACTTTCATGTTTATTTCTTATCCCGACTTTGGCTCCGTTTTTATAACGTTTTCCACAAAGGGAAGTAACCTACTGACCCGACAGTCAGGTTTACGGTTCCATTGTAATAAGGGACAGCAGTAGATTTCGAAGACATAGGTATATATCACTGGACTAGGGGTAATATCCCGATTGTCTTCAAATAAATTATTTCAAGCTATTCGGGTACTTACCACAGTGAAAATCGTAACCGTTTCCAAAGAACTTATTTACTGACCGTCCTTTCCCTAATGAGACCGAAAACCAGAATGTCGGGTGTTAGCGAGTGACGTCCCTTTGAAAAACATGCTAAATTAGCAGTCATCCCGTAAATATGAAATTCGTCTATTGCAATTGCTATTGCAACGTCCAATTTCATTGGTAAACCTCACGAATAACTAAGAAATTATTTTCTCGATAAACGGTTCTTGCCCATTAATGCGCTCCGAGAAAAATAGTGCATTATATCGTGACGTCAAATTCAGCAACAACATTTTTTAAGTTCAAAGATTTGGAATTATATTATAAGAAATAAAAGTAATTTTGGAGGAGTTTGTGGATGTGTAAACGCGGTCTATAAAGTCCTTTGGACTATATTCAGTTTGTGAGTGAGTCGGCCGCGTTAACACATCGATAAACTCCTCTAAAATTAATTTTATCCCTATGATAAAAGTTGTCGAAATGGCCATCTGCAGCAACTTTTTTTACAGTAAAGTTATCAATAAAGTGACGTCACTTTTATCATGACGTCAAATGAAATTATGACGTCACATGCGGTACACATGATCATGTTTCATGAGATGACAACTGGACACGAAGATGCATTTTGTCATATTTAACTAATTTTTATTGAGCGTGTATAGGCCCTAAATATTCAATCTTTCAAATGGCAGTTGTTCTGTAGGTACTACTGTATACAACGAATTTAAACCAAAACATATTGCAGTTGTCAAAATATGTCAAAATTGCATTCAAGTGGAAAGTTCAGTGTCTGAATCTTAAAAATCACATGGAATTGATTTGGTATGATAGTGTATATAACAAAGGACATCTTATCCCGGCGAATTTCACATTCCGACCAAAAGGACAATAACGGAGAGTTGATTTTAAAAATATTTCGAGATCTTTTTTCGTAATGAATTTTATTTCGATTTCTAATGCTTCGTTGTACACATATCACACATAAAAACTGTTTTCCACAAGGTCAAAAATCGTTATGGTACCAATTAAACGCAACATTGTGTTATAAATATATCGTAAAATTGCGAAAATTGTCAATAACTCGAAGTCTTTGGGTATCGAGGTATTTAGAAACAAGGCAACAACTAGAGGCAGTGTTTTATTTATAGCTTTTTGTAGCAACTACAGGGGAATTGTTATCAAGTTTGGCCAAGTAGATTCAGCGGAGAAAAATCTTTGAAGTTCTAATGTTGAAACTGTTTTGTGCTTGTGACTAAGCTGGTTCAAATTTGCTTTCAAGGGGAAGATCCTCAAAGTGTCCGATGTTAAATTAGGTTCCCTGCTGGCGACAATCTTGGATGAGGTGAGGGCACAGCAGACATTTTAACAGGGACTACCAAAGGGCCATTGTGATGTAGTTTACGCACCCCTGCTATAAAGTAGTATGTTGACACTTGACCAATTTGACATACCTCTTACCATTTCCTATCTATATAAGAAATCATAAATGCTAATTTTTATTTTCCTTAGTTTGTGTGCAGCTAATAACTGGGTCAAGCTCTTTACTGTGTCCTCATTCATTT
The DNA here is from genome assembly GCA_002080025.1 of Modiolus philippinarum. Classification (NCBI taxonomy): domain Eukaryota; kingdom Metazoa; phylum Mollusca; class Bivalvia; order Mytilida; family Modiolidae; genus Modiolus; species Modiolus philippinarum. The sequence goes on from MJUU01069984.1 coordinate 4,608, forward strand.
TGAATTACACTTGTTCAAATTTCAATGTTCGATATGCTGCGGTCGTATTATGCTGCGCTCGGCGTAGCCCTTTATTTACGTTTTAATGCGACAACACGTTTCTATTTTGCACTTTAATCAACTATTCTAATATATAAACATTATTGTTAGCAACTGATTAACGTCCGCTACTAATGTCCAAGCAATTACATCGCATAGGTACAATTTGCGAAAATATTTTTGCTTTAAATTTCCAAGTTACGACCATCATTGAATTTGATTACGACCACCTTTGGTATTTTGTATTTTAAGTAACGACCATTATGTTACGGAAGCGTATTAGCGCCACATAAACTTTTTTTTTTAATATTTTGCGTTATAACGCAAAGTTTTGCGTTAAAACGCAAATGTTTGCGTTATTTCGCAAAGGTTTGCGTTATTTCGTAAATGTTTGCGTTCTAACGCAAAGTTTGTGTTATTTTGCAAAGTTGCGTTATAACGCAAAGATTAGCGTTATAACGAAAATGTTTGCGTTATATCGCAAATGTTTGCGTTATTTCGCAAAAGTTTGCGTTATAACGCAAATGTTTGCGTTATTTCGCAAATGTTTGCGTTATAACGCATATGTTTGCGTTATTTCGCAAAGTTTGCGTTATTTCGCAAAGTTTGCGTTATTTCGCAAAGTACATTTTAAATTGATAGATCCAACAATTTTAAAATCTAGAGTCATGTACGGGTGTGTGCGGATAGAATTTGATTTTCGGGCTTAAATTCACATAAAGGCAAAATGATTAAGCATGAAAAGATATAACAGCTTCACCAAATAAAGTGAATATATTAGAATCTCATACGCAACGAGATAATCTTTTGACAAGCAATAATACTTTTAAAAAATGCAATATAATATCGTTTTGATTAAAAAACTAAATATTGCGCCAATCCAGATCAAATTTAAGGAGTAAAAATAGTTACACAATATCAGAAAAGATATTTGCTAAAAGTTGTAAAAGTGAAATTGATAAAAGATGATTCAAATAAACATTTTGTCCTTTACTGCAAGAAAAAAAAAAGATATGTATTTTTCATTTTTATGATATAATTGTAAATAATTTTAATTCATTTTTTGCAATAAAATACCATGAAGCATATTATACCGATAGGCAATTCTGTTGATCTATTTGACATTATATGTATGCATTCGGGAATCCAGGGGAGGTTTCCGGGTGTTGGAGCCCCCTTTTTGGAAATGTTTTTCATTTCGTGCAGAATTTATGTATATATTGACAAAAATGGTACAAATCGACTAGAAACCACATTTTTCTGGAATCTCATCGAAACTCCCCTTTTTCGAAAGATGGATCCGCCGGTGTTACTAGAAATAGCATGGACATGTTCATAATTAATCTTTGGGGAATGAGACATGGTGCGTCGAGAGGGTAAAGCGTCTCCTGCTAAGCCTGTGAGAAATGATATGTCCAAATTTATTAAACAAAAGGAACAAACAAATAATAAAAGTCGGAAGCAGACAACCTCAAACCGAAATTCTGTTAGTGTTGTATTTAACTTTAAAATATCATAATGTGAATAATTTTTTTTGTTTGAAACTGCGTTGTATTATGTAATATAAAACTTGCAAGCAATATTCGTAAAAGGAAACTGAGGAAGGAAACGCTACCCGTACACAACTCGAAATTTCGAATTCAATTATTTATCAATTTAAAATGAACTTTACGCTATAACGCAAACTTTGCGAAATAACGCAATCTTTGCGTTATAACGCAAACATTTGCGAAATAACGCAAACATTTGCGAAATAACGCAAACTTTGCGTTATAACGCAAAATAAAAAAAAAGTTTGTGTGGCGCTAATACGCTTCCGTATTATGTCTCATAATTTTGTTCAATATTTATACAAAATTGAGACGAGACGACCAATTGTTACAAGTGATGATTCTACGTATTATCAATAATGATGAGTTGAATGTAGGTCCATATGAAGAAGAACATAAATTAAAAAATCAACTGTTGAAGCTGTCGCCATGTTAAGCTTACCCCCAGTGATACCTTTTGAATATTCATTTTGCCAGTGATACCTTTTGAATATTCATTTTGATGCGCATACAATACTTTTTTCTTCTTTTACTAGAAATAGTTCATACAACAAGTAAATAAAGGCTTTGTTTTGCCTTGTATATGAATCCGTTGTGTCACCCTAGAATTTGCGATTACCAATAATCCGGCTTATTCAACTATGAACATGCTTGTCAACCATTTGATAGTCTCTCGTTACAATAAAAATTTCCATCGCACTGATTTATTGTGTGACGTCATTAATCATTGTGTGACGTCATTAATCATGACGTCAAACGCCTATATTACGTCACACACAGCACATTATTCACACTGACTCGAGAATCGTGGTTTTATATGTTCTGTTTTAAGAGACATTAGTTGTCGAAATTCCCATGAGTTTTAAATGTAGCCGGTTCATACGTGGTTATATGACTGCAATAAAATATGCTAGTTCGCCGGCTTTATCTCGAGGTAGCAGGACGTTTCGCCCATAGTGTAACTCAGAACTTGGACGTTTAGAATATATCTCACATGTGCGTGTCTTACTCAAGTTATTTTCAAGTTTGCTGTTATTTTAACTGGATAATATAATGTCATTACTTTTGGCGACATTTTTATTTTCGATCCTTGGAAATGTTAACATCCTACCCTAATATCGGAAAAGTCTTAAAAAAATACTGCATAATCTTTGTATGCGCAATATACGCCATTGCGGTATAAACCTTCAATCAATCAATCAAAATCAGCCGGTGTTCTATAGCCATTTTCCCCCATGCCAGTTTTTCCGGGGGAAAGATTAGCATATGCTGATATTTCCCCCCCGGAAAATTAGGCACGTTCTCAAATTCCCTCTTTCTGAACACGGGGGAAAATGAGATGATTGCCATTTTTCCCCTCTCGATTTTAAAGATGCTCATTTTTCCGCCTAATATTAAAACGTCAGCGTCATCATTGATAACATGAGAATCACTTTCTTAATATTTTGTGGAATCAATCAGATACCATTCCCCCAAATGAAATAAAAAATGACTAAAAGAAAAAAAAGTATAATAATACAACATCACAAAGAATTTAAGGGGGTAGACCTGGGGAAGCCTAAAATTTTCCACTCGTTTAATTTTCTTAATATTTTCTGTATTAAAACTACACATGTTCATGTCGACTTTCAGCAATTTTCAACAATTTTTACCGTCCCGTTTTATGTCTAGTGGTCATCAAAGATACCCTGTTTCCTTATATTATTTGGTCCGTTCAGGCCTTGATTGTGGTGTATAAAATTGGCTCTAATTAAATTCTTATTTGATTTAAAATTATTTCAAATGCAAATTTCTGTAGTTTAGACATGTGTGAAAGTAAGCATGAATAATGATAGTAAATTTAACTAGTTTGAACTGAAATACATGGGTGTTCTGAATAATATAGGCTGAAATTTTTACTCTGTTTTGATCACCGTTAAACACTTCTTGAAAAAAATTCTATCGTTTAATTTTCACCAAAAACTGAGAATAGAAAGAAAACTAGTACATGTAAGATATATTAAAATTTTAGAAAATTTTACCGTCCCATTTTTTCTTAATTTAGAATAAAGTGGGTAAAAATCAATAAAATTGCTGAATCTGTGCTATAAATTACCTCCCTTGGAAGAAATCCGACTTTTACAAATTTTCATTATCTTTGGACAGCATTGCAAAAATGAAGAGTAAAATGCATTCATTTTAAATAACTGGATGTTAGGTATTTGTTTTCATGACAAAACTAATATTTATTTGCTGTGTGTAATTTTTTTTTACAATTTTAAATTTTTGATAATACCTATTGTAATGATTCTATTAGTTTGTGTAAGTAATAAAAAAGTGAAAAACAGAGTTATCTCCTCCTACCCCAGGTCTACCCCCTTAAGTGATGAAGTTTCAACTTGAAGTATACAGACCTGAAAACAATCATATAAAATAATTCTGCAAAACTTAGATCGGAGTTAATTGATCAAGGGATTCTCCAGTCGGTTCTACATTTGAAAAAAAAAGATAATTTAAGTCATATAACTACTGAGAGAGAAATTGTGATTTCACCAAAAACTATACAGATCACTGGATAATTCTACGAAGTTTGAAGTGTTTGATCAATAGGTTATAAAGTAAAAACGGGCCGATTGACGCACGTAAGTTATCGTAAGAAATAACGACAGTAGAATACCGAAGGAACAAAGGAGTGAAATTTACAAAAATAGAAAAAAAAATATCTTGTGCTGTTGGTTTGTTATAAAGTAAAGCCAACCAGAAAACTTATCAGTTTTAACGTTGATACATACATGTACTATTATGTTGCTTTAAATTATATTTTCATTGCATTTATCCCTTTGTTGTGTGTGCTGATCATCATAGTGTTATAAGTTGAAAATATGATTAGAAATTGAAACTGATTCTGAAAGGAGCCATCTAAAGGCAATAGCATTACGTTTTTGTCAAAATTGACAGAGCGTGTACAAGTTTTTTTTATTAGATCTCCGTCGACACATGAACAAAGGATGTTTTAAGTTGTTAATCAAAGCTCAAGACAGCCTGTTAGGTCAGGTGAAATAGAAAAATGAACAAGTTTTTTTTTGCATTATAAGCATTTTTTGAAATCGTGAATTTCCTATGTTTGGGTTCTAGTGCTGCTGATGAGGAATTAATATCCGAAATGGCAATACAGCTTATCAAAATTAATTGAAGTTGGAATTAACCTATGTGTTGTGGTCTCATGTTCATTTACTCAATATCCTTTCGCAAAATACATAAGTAATCATGTTATGGGGGGGAAAATCAGCATGGGGAAAGATGGCAATACGTATACGAATTGCCAGTTTTCCGCGGGGGAAAATGAGATCATTCTCATTTTTCCCCCGGGGAAAATCTAGTATGGGGGAAAAATGACCGGCAAAGTAAATGAGTGTACATTGTATTTATTTGATAAAAACACACGACAGCCAGTTTTTTGTCAGAAATAACTATGCTTGGTTCAGTAAATATTTGTCATTGTCGTTGTACATGAATGTCGATGTGTTATAACCAAACTTCTCTAGTATTCTCTTATCCGGCGTGAAATCACAAAGCTGAATTGACCAATCAGATCAGTCGATTTCAATCTTACACCCCCAACATAGGCGGTGACTAGCCTGGGATCCTGACCCATGCTGACGATCGCGCAAGGCCTACCGCGAGGTTGGGACAGGTTCGACCAGGCTAAGGCGGTGACGCGATCGATGATTACAGATAAAATCTATGTAAAAAATCGATATTTTAAATTGTAATATATTCGGTGTTATAATAACTATGATCTTGAAATTCGGATATGATGTTTATATTGATGTTCCAAATGCATATTCCGAGTTTCATTTGAATATCTTAAAAAATTAGTGAATAAATCAAAGTTGAAGTTACTTAGACATATAATGAAATGTGGACTTTTTCACCGCCTCCACAGGTAAAGTACCCGGATGTCCGGATAGGAGAATAGGTATCTTATTATAGTTAATCAGAGCCCCGCTAACGTCGTAATCGGTTCATAATGAATAATTTGCTATATTTTTATCATTCAGAAAAGTTTTACGGAATTGTAACACTTTCTAGTTTCTGGCACATACCCATGACAGGTCCGAAACGTCCAAGTCCGAAATTACACATGACCGAAATTTCATATGGCTGATGCGTTTTTGGGCCGAAACATCTCGAAATCTATCTCGATTACTAATATTGACAGGAAAGAGAAACTAAAGATCAAAAACAAATTTAAAATAATGCTCATAAGATGAACCTGGCTTTCAAAAATATAACTAAAATAGGTGAATAAAATATAAAAATAACAAACAATCAAACAAATTAATTAAATATGTTGTTTATATATCTTTCTCATGTGACTGGATGTCTTAATTATGTTTGAACCAGGGAATAAGTTTTCCTTCAAACTTGCAACAAGCAAAACATTATATTTTTGGGGAAGGGGCGGCTTGCAAGCACTTGTCGTCTACTTTCTTACCTCCATGTATAAAAATCTCCAATTCTTAAGTGCAATCTAAGACTAGAAAATACACGTAACTTACGATCAATATACGATTGCGCTAAGATAGCTTCGAGAAACAGTCGTAGTTTGAACTTAAGCCCAGTCTTAATTTGATCGTAAATTGATAAGATTGTCGTAACTTACGACTGCTTCGAGAAACGCTAGCCAGAACTTGAAATAAAGGAGAATACACTTACCATTCTGTTTAGTTTTTAGATTTAATTCTGGATTTTGACGACAGTTGCAACCTCGACTCACGAATTTATGACAAAAGAGACGATTTCAATTTTGGAATTTTAAACTTTCCACATCTCAACAATAGTATTCCATCTTCTCCAGGCTATGGATTATATATCTCTTAATTAATCCGTTACCTAAGAGCATGTAGTCACTATCAAGGTTTTTTGCAACGACATAGATGTTTAATTCGTAAGCCTTTAAATCAGAGTTTCGAAAAATGCAGATTAAAAGTATTTCGAAAGAAATTTTTTAGATGATATACAGATTTGATTGATAAATATTCAATTCCAATTTCCAATTTTATTGGAGACGGTTTTGTTTAATTTTTGGCTACTTATGTTGAGGTTTATCCATGAGTCACTTTGGTGTGACTTGAACGTCGAACGATAAAAATATTTTACCTGTAATACAGAAGGCAATCTTATGGTAACTGACATTACACACAGGCTGGACACACAGAAGTCGTCATATTAGCGAGAGATTGATACATCATTAAACCTGGTTTAACCCACTATTTTATTTATAAAATGCCCATTCCATGTCGGGAATATAACGGCTTGCAAAAAATGTTCTGTGTTGAGTTGTATGTTCTAGATACTGTTGTACGGCTGACGGGTTTTCCTTACTGGTATCCCTATAATGGAATTCACCATCCTGCTTTTCCCGATTGGTGTCGCTGCTGCATTATCAGGTAACTGGCGCGAAAACTGGTATTTCACGCATGTTAAAAAATTGTTTTTTGTGCGTGAATTTTCCCGGTATCTCGACGTCACAGAACAAAACCTGATAGTGCAGTGGTGACACCAGACGGGACAAAATATGAAAGGTGCATTCCATTGCTTTGGACTTTTGTTGTCACTTTTATTTATATGTTACATTAGCATAACCTGTTCGCAATGTTGGACGGGCCCCTTTTTATGACCCACCGAACAAAAATTTGGAAAATTTCGTTTTTGATAAAAGTTTGTCTTTCAAATGCATCAAATTGTTGCTCCGTATCTCTTAGTTATGACAAAATGGTTTAGAAATATTTAACTAAATACCGAAGTTACTGTGAATTTAATTTCTGCATATGCGCATTTCGACAACTTATGTCTCTTCAGTGCAGATAAAATCTAAACGTTTGGAAGACCATATACTCAAAAATATGTAAAAACTGATAGAGAACAAAAAAACAATATGATCTAAATATAAAGCCAAAATCAGCTAAGGACAGAGCTTTGCACGGGGGAGATACTCCTTAGTTTTCAAAAAAATTTTGCAAAAATTTAGATATTGTAAGGTTCCAAATATAATCGCCTTTCGGGTCAGCACTGAAGTACTACTTGGCTGGTGAATACCCTCGGGGACTAACAGTCCACCAGCAGTGGCATCGACCCAGTGGTAACAAATAATTAATAAATAATTAGAATGATAGAATATGGTATAAGACTACGATTATCCCACATAAGTACTATTTCTATACCAAAAACGCTATAAAAATTGGAAGCCTTACCCCTACCCCTTCGAAATGTTGATGTAAATTTTAAATTTTTTCTCGAAATTGTATGTCCAATGGTCTATAAAAACCAGTAGGTTTTTCATTTCATAATTCTTGCAATTGTTTTAGTCTTCTAATGTTTTTTTTTCTTAATAATTAAAGATGAAAACATGATGTTAATATGACCAAAGTACTATTTTTAAATATACAAATCAAAAAGATTTTTGATTTTTTTTTCCTTTTTGGTTCAGTCTTGTCCCTTTTTTGCCACATCTTATCTATGAGTTGTTCAAATTTATGAAAAGTGGGTATAAGATTAAAACCATGATATTTTCTTTACCACTAGTTTGGCCACTTTACGCCATTTAAATGAACTGGCAATACAAAAAATGTACCCCTCCCCTGCAAAACATTGTGAAAATGATTACTTTTTAAGTGCCAGTTCATTCCAGAAAAGAAAAATCTAGTCATTTGATCTAGTTTTCTTTTTTTTTCCCTTTATCTATTAGGCACAATGCAATTATGGAAAATAAGACCGTCCATAAAATTTTTAATTTTAGTACAAAGTTTTTGAAAAATAAAAATTTTCGGAATTTGAAATATTTTTTCAGTTTTTACTATCTGACTTTTGGATCGTACAAATTTGAATGTATAACAAATAAATGCCAATGTTATAATGATATATGATATATGATATGTTTGCAACATATTGTGTGAAAAAAAAAATAGTTTCAGATTTATTGTGGGCTTAAAATGCCAGAATTAGAACCTCTCCCCCTTAAATTAAAAGGAAATTTCAAATATTCAACCTCCAAATGAAAAAACATGATGTCAAATGCATATTCTGGTTTGTATTTTACTATAGCTGACATGAAGAAAACCATTTAAGTAGATTTTCTTTGATCCCTCTGCTAGAAATTTTATCCAAAATGAGACTTTTTCCGTGTTTCAGAATTTTGAGATGTAAATACCTCATGAATTTGATATGTAATTTGAAAAGATTGATTAAATAACGTTTCATTATATCTTAGCTATTACAAATGTAGAAAGTTTGCTTTTGAACATTAGACAAACTCTACTCTCATAAATTGCAAACATATCACCCTTCCCACAAATATTCAACACAATTTATTTCATTTTATTCAGCTTTAAAAGCTTAAACATTGTCTAAAGGACATATCATTTTCAAGCACCAAAATACACATAAACTCACATATATCGCAAATCATTCTCGTGGTTATTCAACTAATCAACGTTGAATTTTGTAAAATTCTGAAATGCTGAAAAAGTCCCATTTTTCATGAAAATCGTCCAAAATATTCAATTTCAAACATATTTCGGCGTTAAAATTACATATTACGATATATGAAATGCTTCTTTTGCAAAGAAAATGAAACATTAGTATATTTTGTTCATACATGTATATATGTAAAGACAAGCATATTTCGGAGATTTTTAAGTTAAATTTTGTTTTGGGTAGGTGTAAGATTTTCGGTATTTAAAGTCACATTGAACACTCATTGTTTTTGTAAACAGTGTTTTACGATAACTGATGTATCGGTTAGAACAATAAATTGGCATATCTGCAGAAAAATTCTCCAGTTTTGCCACATATATCGATTTCAAAGTGAATTTTTGACAAATCTGAATTGATGAAAAATCCCATTTTTCCTAAATTTTTGACAAAATATTCAGCCTAAGTTGACAAATTGGATTTGAAATACCAAATTATGATAGAAGTTATGCAACATTGTAATCTGCGACGCAGTTTTTGTGTGTGTTTTTTTTTTATTTATTTGTTTTTTTTTTTT
>MJUU01069984.1:17267-39301 GCA_002080025.1 Modiolus philippinarum
ATTATCTCCCCTTCCTGGTTTCGGACAATAATCATATTCCTTCATGCACATCTCCATATAGTGTCCTTCCTTTGTGTAAAGTTTCATCAAAATCTTTCAAGTGTTTTAAGAGGAGTTGCACTTACGAGGTAAACTATACATAGGAAATCAACGAAATGTCAAAGTCGAATTATCTCCCCTTCCTGGTTTTGGACAATAATTATATACCTACATGCACATCTCCATATAGTGTCCTTCCTTTGCGTAAAGTTTCATCAAAATCCTTCAAGTGGTTTAAGAGGAGTCGTGCTTACAAGAAGTGTGGACAGACGGACGAACAGACGGACAGACAGACAGATGGGGTGATTCCTATATACCCCCACCCCAAACTTTGTTTGCGGGGGGTATAATAAACCTGTCAGAAAATTTCCCCTTTTACAGTAAAACATTGAAATAATTTTTGAATTTAAGTTACAACATGTATATGATTTCTACAAATGTCAATGGTCTGACTGCTAACATCATTGTTTTAAACCAAAAATACGATAGTCGTCCTACTTTGCCTGATATTAGTGCATCTAAAAATTGAATGGTTATACCCCTGATTTCTTTTGTCACAGATTTTTGTAATTCAACAAACCTTTCCTAAGGACAAATTCTTGTCATGCAATAAACACCAAATTGGACAATTATAAATAGTTCTCTTCCTTTACTTATTAAGTAGATTTATTTTATGTATACCTAGACTCCAATTAATTTTATTGTTGACTTTTGCTTATCTACATTATGTATGTTATCAAATCTTTTATTATAATGCATACAACTCCCTGAACCTCCCTATTCTTAATGACTGTCATTAAGGTAATTGAAAACACCCATTTTCTGATCAAAAATACCAAATATAACATTCAATGACCCAGCGTCTTGGAGTCTTTCTCTTTCAATTAGTGTCAAATAAACTAGAGGCTACCAAAGTTAAAGCGTGTACACTTTACCAGATATAACATGACATACCAGGTTACAAAACAACAGCAGTAGAATACTGAAGGAACAAAGCATAAGATTACATAAATCAAAGTTCAGAGACAAGGCAAATACAAGAACACCAGAAGACAGAGACCAAAGATGCTACATAATAGAGCTGAGTATCGTGAGGAATCTCACGATATGATACGTATCCTGATATCTGCTTGCGATACGATACTATCACGATACGTATCATGGTATTGTAAATCTTGTTTTCTTGACATAAATCCAGCAGATATCAAGACTATGAATTGCATTATACAATTGTTTTAATATTTGAGCCATGTATCTGTCATAATTGTCATTAAATATTAGTAATTATATTACTTTATAGGCCATGGGAGCATTCACAATGACAACTTCATTATATCTACGAGTTCTGCCATATTGGCACTAATAAAGCGCAGATCGGATCAGGCGCGGATGTATAAAACAAAGCTGTTTTCGGAATCGCGATTCCGGACCAACGATAGGATACGGGAATCGTCATCACTTTGGATTGATATAATCGATTCATCGATGAATCATTACCCCTCTACTACATAACCACAAAACGCACAAACACTACAAATACAACACTAAAAACTTAAGCACTAACAGTGTGAACTCTCAAAGAACAGAGTGGCAGCAGGTGCTCCGGAAATGTAAGCATGTCCTGCTTTGTATTTGTTAAATATGTTTGAATTTTTTGCCAAAAATAATTTAGCTACTATTTTTAGAATTTCAATGGCCATGTTTTGTGGTCCTCATAATACAGATCTTTATACTGTTGTAAAAAATTTTAAAAAACAGCTGCGCCAAGTCGCATGATACAAATGTCATCACTCTTTAATAAATATCTCTACAATGTCTGAGGCGAATTCACCAAAGGATTGTCATATTAGAGACGAAATGTGAAAATTTGCCTTAAAATTGACAATTTTAAAAAGTCAAATAACTCTTGCAAGAAAAATAAAAATTCCATGAAAACGTATACAGATCGTCAGGTCATCATACCCAATACCTCTACAAAGTTTGAAGTAAACTAGCCAAGTGGTTGTCAAGTTAGAGCCCAACATATGAAACAGAGGGATGGACGAATGGACAATCAGACAATGGTATACCATTATATGTCTGCCATTAGATGGGCGTATAAAAACTATAGATGGATGGACTGCAATGGATGTCTAGTAGAGGCAATAGCTCACAGCTTTTTCAGCAGGGTGAACTGTAATTACTTATCAATAACAGAACATTCAATGACCATAGTTTTTTTTTGCTCTTTTCTCTTACAACCAAACATGTAAAATCAATCACTAAGGTCTTGAGCCTTTTCATACTATGGCCAAAAGGTTTACATGTATTGATCAAGTCAACGACCAAGAAGGTCTTGATATACATTTTTCTCTAAGCTGGTCATACAGAAACAAACTAACCTAAAAGTCACTATTGTAAGATGTAAACAAGGTTTATACCTCCAGCCATATTTATATGTACTAATGACAGAATCAACGGCAATTACCAGATTACTTAGTCAAGTTCAAAAAGTTCAATGTCACAAAATTTTTCTTCAAAAACATAAAATTATTCTTGTTTGTTATTAACCAAAAACAACATAATATTTAATAAATACCTAATTTCATAACACATTTTTATAATAAATGATTCATAGGTTTAATTGTATCAAAAGATACTGAGCTCATTAGAAATCTGTCGAAAAATAAATATTTTTCTACATGTGTACTTAAAAGATTACAACATGTATCATAAATCTTTTTATTGTATTTAATCATAAGTCAAAAAATATATTCATTTGTTAAATTTTGTGTAAATTTTAATGGTGTAAGAACCATCCCTAAGGCTTAGGAAAGCACCATATGAATAAGAACTACATTATATGAATAACAGATTTATAACTCCATGCTGATTTTTTTTTATACTAATGACTTGAAAACAAAGAAAAATGTATTGTGTACTAATCACCTGACTAAATATGAAATTTATTACTTGTTTTTGTTTGTTTATTGTTATGTTTTTGAATTTTCAAGGCTTCACTAATTAGCATAATGCAAGTAAATGGGAAATCACCACAATTTAGATATTTTCTATTCAAGTAAGACGTGAAAATCATAACCTTCTCTGTGAGTCTAAATCAAACCCATTCCAAAACTTAATTTCATTTGTAAGCACATCAAAATTCAATACCTTCTTCCTTCAAATGGATGATAATTCTGATATACAAGATCTGTCCTAAAGAATGAATGCCACTGATCTGACGTAACCCCTATGCAAAGTGAAAACTGGAATAATGCTATTACATATGATAACCCTTTAAAATGCATTATGGTGCTACACCTGACAAACTGTGTACCCTTGATGACAAAATCACCAAAAAAAAATAAATAAATAAAAAAACCAAGTTCAGTAATATTTTCAATATGTGTTTAATTTATTTGCAGAACAGTAGGAGTTGGGCAAACAAACTATGTGCAAAAAACTGTTATTTCATGAAATTTTAAAGTTCAAAGGGCAATACAATGTAACTGCTACAAAAATTAATAAATCAAGATGACCCAACTCATCAAGGTATCATACCACCAAAAGGAAATTCTTCCGCCAAAGGTTGTATGTTAAAATAGTACTTATCAATGGAGTATGGATATTTCTATGGGATGATTGAAATAGTTCTGTATCCAATGTAATTAACCTGCACATTGTTTGAAAGCTGAACATCTTAGGTACCCAAAATCTTTATTTGATTCCTATCAGTTGTAATAAATCTGTTTTGGTAAAAACAATAACATGACCATTTCACGGGTCGGCAGTGAAAGTGAAAGTTGATTTTTGATAGCAGTATACTTCCGGTGGAGAGCATTTTCTTATATGCAATGAAAGTTGTCCTCAAAATTTTTGTGGAGGCTCATAATATATCTAATTATTTAGGTAAGAAGTTTCGTTTTATTTGAAATGACAGTAAATGTGCTATGGCTATCAGAAAATGACCAATTTAACAAAGACAAATAGGGAAAAATCAATGGTGGTATAATACTGTCAAGGCAAAGTAATATACCATATTTAAGTCAAGGTTTTAAAAACTGCTATTTCATAAAACATAGAAAGCAGCCACAGCCTGCTAAGCTCACCTCATTGCACAGCATTGTCACAAATTAAATATGTCGGTAAACAGGAATAGACCATCATTATCTTGCTGACAGATTCATTCATGTGTAAATGTAGGTCATGGACTGCAATTGCAGCTGTCATCCCAAAATGCATCATACATACCAATATGGTTGATGTGGTGCATGTCAGTATACGGGAATAGACTTTTACCATTCTACCTAACCAAGTCGCTCATTGAATGCGTAAAAAGTAGGTCACAGACAGCATCTGGTGCATGAATTGAGTCGTCATCCAAAAATGCATCATACATATCAATATGGTTGATGTGAGGCATGTCAGTACGCAGGAATGGACTTTACCATTCTATCTAACCAAGTTGCTCATGCATAAAATGTAGGTCACAAACAGCATATGAAGCATGCATTGCTGTTGTCATCCAAAAATGCATCAAACATACAAATATGGTTGATGAAGGATATGTCAGTTAGTGGAAATGGACTTAAACCATTCTACCTAACCAAGTCTTTCATGCTTAAAATGTAGGTCACATACAGCATCCGAAGCATGCATTGCAGTTGTCATCCCAAAATGCAACATACATACCAATATGGTTTGATGTGGGGCATGTCAGAAAGGGGGAATAGACTTTAAACATTGTACCTTACCAAGTCACTTATGTTTAAAATGTAGGTCACAGACAGCATCCAAAGCATGCATTGCAGTTGTCGTCCTAAAATGCATCACACATACCAATATGGTTGATGTGGGGCATGTCAGTTAGCTGGAATGAACTTCAGTCTGTGCCTTTAGCCACTAGCCCTACGCCCGAGACTAGTAAAATCAGTCTCGGGCTAGTAAAAATTTGAAGTCACTAGCCCGGTGGGCTAGTTAAAATTGTGCCTTATTAAAGAATCTTCTATAAGGGCTAGTGAAATTGAGCTCGGGCTAGTACAAGATGGGACCTTACTAGCCCCTTCGGGCTAGTGATTGAAAAAGTTTTTGGCACAGACTGGAACTTTAACTATTCTTTCTTACCGGATGCAGACGCCAACGCTCAGGGTATCACATAAGCCCCCCTCACTTCGTGAGATGTTAAGTCCAAAGGGCAATAACTCCAACAGAAAAATCTGAACAAAGAAAAAATTCAAACTAAACCTGAAATAAATATCTCAGACAATTATCAAGCAAATGGTCTTGAAAACTTTTTCTTGTGGAATGATAGAATGACAGATATGGGTATTTTTGTAGGGGCATAAAAAAAACTGTCGACACAAAAATAGAATTCAGTTTTGGTATATATATTTCGTTTTTTCTAAATTTGCTCACTGGTATCTGTACCACAGAGATCATTAAATTTAAGACAAAAGATTTCGATATTTATGCTATGGTATTATTTATGGAGTTTCCTTATTTATAGAGTTTCCTATCTATTTCAACAAATACTTCAATAAACAAACTTTCCAGTAGGTTTTATTTGCTATTCTGAAGCAAACTTCATTACCTCTGTTTGCAGTATTTTCAATAAATATGGGCTCCTACAAAAATATTCAGCCAGAACTCATCTTCAAAAATTGGCTGGCAGCATCCTTAAATTAAAGCTACTGTATAAATCTCAAAATCCAGTGAAAACTAGAGCTGTTGCCAAATGGCAGTCAGTATAATTACACCCCTACTAGAGTGTTTATAAGTCAGACAAATTGACACATGGACAGACATCAAGTATTTCCATATCCCTGCATCATATGCAGCAGGGATAGCAAAGTTTGAGTACTGTGCCCATACAAATCTGACTAGAAATTTGTTAACCTATGCTATAATTGCATGCATTCCCTGGCACACAGAAAGTATACATCTGATGCAACTCCATACATATCTTATGAAGCTTTAGGGATGCTACAGAAGCTGAAGAAAAATGTTAAAATTTGTATTTAGATGGATGGAGAAAATGACAGACATGTGTAAAACTGTATTCCTGATCTTCTGTTAGTTTGGGGTATGAAAATATTGATATTCACATTATTTTCTGAGATACTACTGACTTCTTAAATTTGAAGAACAACACCAGTAACTATCTCCCTTGTATAAATCATGTCCCTTATATTGGGCTGTTGAACATTTAAACTTTACACACCATTAGGACTGTGCACATCAATTCATAAATTAAATTGTAAATGTAATATTTTCAGGCTAAAGCTTTTTAAGCAGGTAAACAATATTGGTCTCCCTTTAATTTGTAACATACAGTTATGTTCTGCAAAATGGCTACACAATTTTTAAATCCAATCCATATTCACATTATTTCTCTTGAGAAATTATTTTGGTTACTTTTAGAAATGTAAAACACTAGTATGTTTTTTTTCTTTTTTTCATAATATGAATAATTTCCCTTGAACTGCAATAAACTTCCAACCATGCAGACTTAATTTGATTTGCAACCTAAAATTCAGTGTTAAAGCTAGCATCATAGCACTCAGGCTTCACACAACATTTTGTACTTCATATAATAGACAACAGTGAAAACATATATATATATATAATATTAATATCTAAAAATTAAATAAAAGATTGGTGAGACCACCATCACCATGGATAGTGCTAATATAGAGTCAGAGTTCCTCATGGAAAATTTTGTTTACTATATTTATTTCCTGTAACTAATATCGTAAATATTTAAGAAATTGACAACAGCAAAAATTACAACAGAAATGGAATTTTGCAGACTTACTCCATACATGCATATTTTTTAAAATCAGAATCAACAGTCTCATAATTTATAATTCAACGAAAAATGATTCAAAAGAAATAATGATGGTATAATAAAATTATTTTTAAAATTTTTGACGACAGAAATTTTAGCTATATATATATTGAAGATGTATCGTGACAAAATGAGATATATACAACATATAAGGATCTCTGTACACAGTGAAAATAATAATAAAGGTAATACTCGCTTGATGTTCTGCATGATAACTCGGTACTTACATGACGAGTTGGACACTGTAAGGAAAACGGAAGGCAAATATTGGTATAATGAACATGAAATATATTAAACACTACTCTACTATCTATTATACAACAAACATTACCATAATTTTAAAATAATGTATTATATTTGAACTGATTTGTCGATAAACAACTACATTAAATCAGTTAAAACTGTTTTTTTCATATACATGTACAGTGATAACTTTATTAGAAATTTATATGAAAGAAAATGTGTATACCCCAGTCAGATTCTCAATTCGGCAAACAGGAAGTACATAATGACAGACCTGAAAAGGAGAGAGGTGGAACAACTATCTAGACTAGTTAAGCTTCAGACCAAATGCATTATCATTACTATCAGTATATACAAAATCGGAGAAATCCTTGACAAAAATTTTCAAAATATCTCTGTTATATAACTTTTCAAGAATACAAACTAATCATGAATTTGATGAAATAATGGACTTAGATTTGTGATTTGAAGCCAACTAAATCAACCTCTACTCAAGTATTTCAGGTAAATTCAGCATGCTGCCTAGTGAACTTAGGAGTGCTACTGGGTATATGAAGATTCACCTACCGAAAGTATCACCTTTTCTCTATTATTTGGTAATTTCTATGGAGTACAGCATGTAAAACTTTATCAAAATAAATATAGTGTAAGTTGACACTAGAACAGGATCTAAGACCTACTTAGTGACCAATTTTCTTTAAATCTAACCAAATATATAGACAGGGTACTAAGTGACTATATCTTAACTTCATTTATTTTTTTAATTTGGCAACAGATTTTTTGTTGTAATGTCAGCTGATTCGATACTTTAACAGTATATGATTGTCTTCATATTGTAAAATATATTTTCAACCTGTCATATTCCTTTTTTTCATCATTTTAATTTCTAATAAATAACATCTGTTCAAGTAAAATATTATCATTAGCATATAAATGGCTGATTTTAATTTCTTGTGGTAATTTTCAGATAAACTGTTGGAAAAACAGATAGCAAGTGTATACTACAAAGGAACCACAAACAAAGTTATTGTACCTGTAGACTGAAAGGTCTGGAGGTTCTTAAGTCCAAAATATATCAAAAGAAATCTTGGTCCAGAAAGACAATTTCTTATATTATTTAATTGTTGAAGAAAATATCATAATGGTTGTCTTGATTAAAAAGTCTATATACTAAATTTGCTTATACTTGACAGTAATGTAAAGAATAAGTCATGGAATTCAGATGCATTGCTATTTTTTAATCAGCTTCCCAACTTATAGTACATGTAAATTCTGTAATAATTTGAAAAGAAAAAGAAATCTGAATTACCTCGCATATATTAGAAATTATGATCTATTAACCAGCTAATAACACAGACAACTTCTATGAAGACAATTAAATTTACCAATACAAAAGTTTACATTCCAATTTTGAATGGCTCTGTTGACAGATTTTAGCCCGAAAACCAGAAATGACAGTATTAGTGGCAAAGCCACAAAAGGATAGTCCTTCACCTACCATTTACTAAAGGTAAAGGAAGAGGTCAAATTATCTCCCTTTTGTGGTTTCGGACAATGTTATATTCCCTCATGCACATCTTAATACAGTCTCCTTTTTCATCTAAATTTTCATCAAAATCCTTCAAGTTATTTAAAAAGGAGTTGTGCTAACAAGGTAATCTTTGCAGAAGAAATTTTTATGTACTTCTTTTGTGTAAAAATTCATTAAAATAAGAGAGTTTTTCATTAGACAGACAGACAGGGAGGCAGACAAATGAATCCTTCACACCCTACAGTTTTGTTTTTGCAGGGGGAATAATTTTCTATTATCCAAGGAAAATTCTAGATGATGCATTAATAGCAGATCAAACTAGAAAAACTGTGAGCATAGCTCACTAAATGATACCACCCTCCCTACAGAAGATACATGGATGGCAAATTCGATTTTTTTCATGGGAATTACTGAATTAATGAGAACGACTTATTCTATGATCAATACAATCAAAACTGATCTGTATTCGATGTTGAAGTTTACGTACCAAATTTAACTACAGTATCTATTTTTTTCAATATCTATTGCTATGATTCAAGGGACATCACCAAGGAACCACTGTACCCTTTGTATGTCAAATCTAATTTGATTAAGTTTTGTCAAATAAAACTGCATCAAACCATTCTACTAACTCATTTTTTGTTTGTTTTAGTAGGTCATACAATATCCCAATTAGAGTGGTGCAAGACAAAATTTCCCAACTCTGCCTCAGTTGATCAAAGGGAAACAACTCTGCAATACTACTAATTGGAACAGAATTTACAATGAGCTGATCTACCAGTATTAACTGGCATTGAGAAATTAGTCTA
The DNA here is from genome assembly GCA_002080025.1 of Modiolus philippinarum. Taxonomy (NCBI): domain Eukaryota; kingdom Metazoa; phylum Mollusca; class Bivalvia; order Mytilida; family Modiolidae; genus Modiolus; species Modiolus philippinarum. The sequence continues at coordinate 26,716 of MJUU01069984.1, forward strand.
ATGCACGAAATTTGCATATATGTTTATGTGCATAAATATTTGTAGAATAGTGTTTAATAAATAATACATGTAAATAATATCTTCTTGTTTTTTGTGACTTTTAATAATTTTAAATTGATAATGAATTACCATAAACACAAAGAAATTATTTCAATTTCAAATTAAGTGAATTTTAGATGATTAACTTTTGACAGAAAACAATTAATCTGCAACAGGTGTAAAACTGCATTTTAACAAGAAGATAAAATACTATGTATTGTATAATGACAATGTTCCTAAAGCACTGATACAACCTGTCATAACCAACTGTTTATTTTAAATTATGAAAATAGCAACTTAATTGTCATTTCTGAAGGTTAAAATCTACACCAACCAATATATTTTCATTGGTCTAACACATATAACTATTGTAATGTACAAATCCACTGATAGAAAACAACATTTGCCCTAAATGCCTAATATAAATTACAGAAGGCAAATATCTATCATACTGGTACGCAAGGGGAAACTAGTTTGTTCAGGGGATTTTCAGCTGAAACCATCCCTGAATATGCATCCACAGACTGAAGTTCCTTGAAGCTGAATACCAAACTAATACATTAAGTCACTTACCCATCATGCATCACTTCAAAGTGATATAACTTTTAACAGAATCCTCCTGAATATAAATGGCAACATATTATACCTCTGTAAATACTAGATTTACACTTCTGTACCAACTTTAACCTTAGTCACTCATGCATAATATAGAGATCAAAGTGACCTGAATTTTACGTAGAACCTTATTACTATCAAAGACAAATATAAACTGTTTCTCTACCTATTCTATTATCTCTGATCAGGACTTTAGTGCTAACTTTAAGCTTGAATCACTCATAAAAGGTGAAGTGACCTACTTTTTATATTTAAAACTCAAGAATATCAAAAGTGAAACTACAAACAAAATGCTAGAAGTCACTCATGCCTAAAATGAACATCAAAGTAACAGAATTTGATCAGGAACCTAATGATCATCAATTGTGCACCTGAACACAAATTCCTCTAAGTTTTCAAATATCTCAGATCTGAACATTCATTCAAACTTGAACCTGTTTCACTAAAACATGAATATAAATCAAGTTCACCACCTTTTTTCACCAACTTCCAAGTGCTATCAGATGCATCCTAGAACAAATTTTCATGTTGGATCATATATAGGGCAATAAGTTTTCACTTATATTTCACTACTTTTGGTGGCTTTGTCCAACATAAAAAGAGATAATTTTAGTGAATATAAAAAGTAAACAGTTAAATGACACAGGTTGTACAGGTGCCAGAATTTTGGATTTTTTAACCTTCTTAAAGCACTAATTTAATTGTTTTTCCATTTTATTTATGGTTTTTGGGTATGATTGCACCCTTCGATGATAAAATATCAATTTTTACAAGAGCCAAATTAAAATTGATTGTGGTTCAATGCTTCATCTTGATCTTTAAGGAACAAACAACTTATACAATACCAGAGTGGATCCTAATAGATGTCTCGCCTGTCCCTGCTTGTCGCTAAAACAGTAATGTACTACTCAAGAGCAACCTACAAGCCAAATATTATTACTGTACCACTTAAAGTAATTGAGAAACTATTCTAATCAGAAACACTTAACTTTGTTCATTAGACCATGAAATTGAGGTCAAGGACAAAATGCATATGCGAAACTGGCATGTACTACCCAAGACCAACCTACATAATAAATATTAGGACCTACCACTTATAGTTATTGAGAAATAGACTTAATCAGACAATTTCAACATAGTCATTAGACTGTAAAATTGAGGTCAAGGACAAAAGTCATATGCCAGACTGACATGTACTACTCAAGACCAATTTACAAACTAAATATTATTGACCTACCACTTATAGTAATTGAGAAATGGATTTAATCAGAGAAACTTAATGTGGTCACTAGACCATAAAATTGAGGTCAAGGACAAAACTCATATGGCAGACTGACATGTATTACTCAAGACCAACCCATATACAAAATATCATTGACCTACCACTTATAGTTATTGGGATATGGATCTAATCAGAGAAAGTTAACATGGTCACTAGACCGTGAAATTGAGGTCAAGGAGAAAAGGCATATGCCAGACTGACATGAACTACTCAAGACCAACCCATATACCAAATATCATTGACCTACCACTTATAGTTATTGAGATATGGATCTAACCAGAGAATTTTAACGAGGTCACTAGACCGTGAAATTGAGGTCAAGGACAAAAGGCATACCATCCTATATACCAAATATCATTGACCTACTGGTACCACTTATAGATATTGAGATATGGATCTAATCAGAGAAACTTAACGTGGTCACTAGACCATGAAATTGAGGTCAAGGACAAAAGTCATATGCCAGACTGACATGTACTACTCAAGACCTACCCATATACAAAATATCACTGACCTAACACTAATAGTTATTGAGATATGGATTTAATCATGGAAAGTTAATGTGGTCACTGGACCGTAAAATTGAGGTCAAGGACAAAAGGCATATGCCATGTACTACTCAAGACCAACCTATATACCAAATATCATTGACCTACCACTTATAGTTATTGAGATATGGATCTAATAGACCATGAAATTGAGGTCAAGGACAAAAGTCATATGCCAGACTGACATGTACTACTCTACCAAATATCATTGACCTACCACTTATAGTTATTGAGATATGGATCTAATCATAGAAACTTAACATGGTCACTAGACCATGAAATTGAGGTCAAGGACAAAAGTCATATGCCAGACTGACATGTACTACTCAAGACCAACCTATATACCAAATATCATTGACCTACCTCTTACAGTAATTGAGATACGGATCTAATCAGAGAAACTTAACGTGGGCACTGGACCGTGCAATTGAGGTCAAGGTCACATGATTTTATGTCCGTCAGGTAGCACTTGATAAGAACTACCACTGGACCAAATATGATATTCTTACATCAAAGGGTTTTCAAAATATCCTGTATTATAGTAAAAGTTAACGCCGTCGCCGTCATACTTTGAACGCCTATGTCTTGCTTTCGCGACTATCATCGCGGGCAGGACAATATCAATAAGATATCCTGACTGTTTCATAACAAATGTTTCATTTTTCTCAGCACTTTTTTCTTCTTTTTTTTCCATGTATTATTTGAATAATTTTCAGTAGATACTTTGATTTGATAAAAAAAAATTTGAAAACTATTCTTAGGATAATGCATTTTCTAAAAGAACCACCTCCTTCTCTTTCATTTGGCCCTTTATGAAATCAACAAGAACTCAAATTGATTTTATGAAAAATTATAACTTCAAAATTTCTGAATACATAAAAAAATTAGAACTGTTTATGCTTTGAACAATCTAGCTTGACAGTCAAATTATATTAAGATGCAAAAGAGATAAATTAGGTCCATCCCCATAAACAAACCAACATGCGATGAAAAAATGATATAATTATATAGTTCTAAGACTTACTACATTTATGTATGTCAAGCTAGATACTGTATACAAACTGAAACCTACCTGCTAAATTGTCCAGCATAAAACTAAGCAGTTTCTGTGTACCATTGGCCTGGTTATAGATATTCATTATCTCAGGGGATAAAGGATTACCCTGCAAACCTAAAAGTAAAGAAATGAAATTGTGGTTTTGACAAGTAATTTAATAATGTTTACAAAGACTTAAGATGATGTTCCACAATAAAAATAGCTTCTGGTGTGATTGCAATTCATATTTAAAGCCTTTGTATAAATCATTTAGAATAACAAATGCAGAATTTAAAATGAAATTTGGATACTTCTGTATGCATTTTTAACACACACGCACATATTTATCCATTCAAACTTGCAATATCTAAATTTTAGGAATTTTTATTAAAATAAGGAGTATCTCCCTCTTGCATATTTAGATCCTATTGATAATTTGTTCCCTATCAGCTTTTTATGGATTTCCAACATTTTTTATTTTATCTGAACTGAAGAGACAAAAGTTGGCGAAATGGCCATATGCAGAAACTTAATTCCCTATCCCCACCTGTATCTTTTAATTTTCAGTTATATTTTTACGTTTGACATAATCAGTCAAGTACCTAACCTGTATGAGTTATTACAGAAAAATAACATGCATGTGTTATTACTAAGGGAAAAAATTGATAACATATGTATGTTACATGCTTCAAATAGGCATTATGCAGTCCTAGTTTTGTTATAAATGTATACCATTTTATTATTATCATTATTGTCTATCAGCATGCTAGGAGTTAAAATCATAGGACTTTTCATAGTTTGCCAATATTGCAAAATATACATATGTTATTACAGGAAAAGTATGCCTGTAATAATAGAAGGGTGTTATTACAGCTACTCTGCATCACTTAAAAGTGTTTTCCTCAGACCAGAATAATGCCTAATCAAATTACATTTTTATTTATAGTAATGTGTGAAAATCAAAGCATATCAATAGGTTCTGCGCAAGTTTCTTCGTAATTCCCAAGTGTCTAATAAACTAATAAATATTTAAGTCATATGCCTGTAATAACTAAGCATTGTTATTACAACTAAAGTTATATCATTTTAGAGCCTGTTCTCATTGATTAACCATGGTTCATCAAAAATGTTTTAACTTAATTGAAAACTGATTTATCCAGGCTAAATAATTAGTTTCTGCGCAAAGGTCTAAGCAATTCCCAAGTGACCAAAAAAAGGTAATATATTTTAGGTTGCTACATACAAATGTACATATGTTATTACAGAATTAGGAATAAAGAGCAGATAACTCAAAACAACATCTGTAATAACACATGCATGTTATTATTCTGTTATAACTCATACAGGTTAGGTACTTGACTGATAATTTGTACATATACTTTTACCTTTTATCGCAGTTCAACGAGAATTTTAACTTGTTCGATTATTTATGCTTATAAGAACAGCTTCACAGCTCTATTCATTTTAAATTCACAGTAACATCAGTATCTTGTTATTCATTGGTCATGTGGGTATAATCATTGTTTCATATGTTCCAAACTTTTCCCCCTTTTAATAGAATTTAGATATGTTTCAAGCAACACAAAGCTCATTTCAACTTGAAAACAACACGTATTACAGAGTATTGAAAAAAAAGCACAAGTCCCTTTTTTACAGGGCATGTCAGTGAAATTACTGGGTAACCAGAACTTTTGTACTTAGTAAATCTCTACAAATGTATATAAGCTTTGTCAGGGCTATTCCATTTAAAAGGATGTTCTAGGGTGGGAAGGCAGAAAAAGAAAATTCTTGTTGGTTCTTGTTGATTTTGTATCTTATTGCTATACTCATATTTGTCCCTTACCCTTGGTTGTGGGGACAGTAGAAAATTGCCTTCCGACCCTGGTACATGCATTTTAATGGAAAAGCCCTCACAATTTTATTATCAATGAATAATAATTGGAATATTGTCTATTCACTGCCTAAATATATCAATAATTTTCCATATGCAAATCAAAAACTAGATGTAACTGTGGCCTGATGGGCCACAAATTTATACCCCCCGCTTCTTGTTGATGATCCTACCCTGCACAGTTGCAGACGTAGAAACATACCATGGGGGTACTCCAATAGTCCACCGTAACTTTGAGGCAACTTAAAATAAGAGGAAGGCACAGAGAATTCCTCTGATAAGACATAGACTCATTAGACTTATTTATCAGAGAGATGTTTTGCTACTCGATAGGGAAAATGTTGGGGAAACCTTTTTAGCCTACCTTTTAAATTTTCAATATAGACTCTAAGTAGGAGAAATCTACAAAGCGCTGTAACTTTGTTAAAAATTTATGAATCAATCTGAAAATAGGAGGTGCACAAGTACTTATAGTGACTAACATTCTGACAAAATTTGAAAAGTCAATTCACAAAGGTTCCCAAGATAAGTATCGGACAAATCTTCGGACAAATTTTCAATATAGACTCTAAGTAGGAGAAATCTACAAAGTGCTGTAACTTTGTAAAAATTTTATGAATCAATCTGAAAATAGGAGGTACACAAGTACTTATAGTTACTAACATTCTGACAAAATTTGAAAAGTCAATTCAGAAAGGTTCCCCGAGATAAGCTTCGGACAAATCTTCTGACAAATTTTCAATATAGACTCTAAGTAGGAGAAATCTACAAAGTGCTGTAACTTTGTTAAAAATTTATGAATCAATCTGAAAATAGGAGGTGCACAAGTACTTATAGTGACTAACATTCTGACAAAATTTGAAAAGTCAATTCACAAAGGTTCCCGAGATAAGCTTCGGAAAAATTTTCAATATAGACTCCATGTAGGAGAAATCTACAAAGTGCTGTAACTTTGTTAAAAGTTTATGAATCAATCTGAAAATAGGAGGTGCACAAGTACTTATAGTTACTAACATTCTGACAAAATTTGAAAAGTCAATTCAGAAAGGTTCCCGAGATAAGCTTCGGACAAAAAATGTCTACGGACGGACAGACGGACGGACGGACATGGTGATTCCAGTATACCCCCCAACTTCGTTGCGGGGGTATAATAAAATGCCAATTTCCTGAGTTCCTATCTTTATTTACTGTTGTGTTTTTCTAATGCAGTTTACTTGTGGATTGTGGCATGTGACTATATAATTTTCAGCCATTGTAGGTGCTTACTGTTATCTTTACTTTATTATTCCAAAATCTGACCTCCCATTTCACACGTTCATGTAAAGGGAGGTAACTCTAGACCAGATAAACTCAGGGATTTCCAACATAAACTAACCAAACTGTGCAAATTATTTCCTCTTTAACTGTATGGTTTAAAAACTTTATCTTAAGCATGTTTAGTGACTTTTATGTGTCTATTTGTTTTGTTTTGTATCTAAATAGTTTTCATATACCAGGGTGCTGATTTTTATGGGTATCTTCTGTAAATCTGATGACTTGTCCAATTTCATTTTACTTCTGTGAATGAAAATTTTAAAGAACGGAAACAAAGTCGGTAATTAGCAAATCACCTACCAACAGACTCTGATGCCGATGACTACGCCAACCATAATACAAATGCAAAAAAATTTGCGGTCGTATAAAAATGAGCATACGGACAGACCAATGATGACAGCATCATGACTTCATAAAACATTCTGAACTCTACATAAAGATACGTTATGGTGACTTACCAAGAGTTTGCAGGTTGAATAACTTTCCCAATTCATATGGAAGAACTCGTAAGACATTATTATTGAGTAACAGTTCCCTCAGATGGGACAGATCTCCAAGCTCCGATGGTAGACTGCGTAGATTATTGAATGATAGATCGAGGTAAGTCAGATGGACTAATTTGTTGATATCTGACGGCAGTCTGTACAAGTTGTTGGAATTGAGGTATAATGATGTTAAGTGACTCAATTTGAATAAGTCTGGACTTAAATTTCTAACCACACCTGAAAATAAAATTATGTGTTTATAGTAAAATAATGCAACAATCTGATCATAAACAATCAAGTGTTTAATTCTAGTCTTTTAAGAGTTAAGTAATAAGCTTCTATATATTTTGTGTAGACTTCCTCTGCTATCATTCCTTTGAAATGATAAGAATATAGGCTGTCTTAAACATAATTTTGATGATATAATTAATGTTAAGACATGTTAAAGCATTTGGATATTTATCTATCTTCTCAAAAAATCTAAAATGTTATCTATTTATCTGAAATCGGGAAAGTTTCCCCCAAGTTATCATGGTTATATTTTTACAGTATGATAAGTAAAAAGAATCCATCATTGTCTGCAATGTGTAATTCATTAGAGGGTTTTCAGGCCTTCAAGTGGAGTTTGGCTCAAAAATAGGGCTTTTAATATGACAGTTTTTCCTGAATAATAGGGAATTATAGGGGAAATGTCACCAAAAATAGGACAAATATAGGGTTATTTTTATCCTTTCAATATTTTCTGTACATGATATTTTTAAATACATGTGCACAAAACCCCCCAAATGCACACATTCAGTATTTACAACAATGTAGCAAGAAGCAAATGCAAAAAAATAAGAAATTATGTATTATGTGATGTTCCATGCCAAGCGAAGCGAGGCTAAAATTTTTTTTTAACGGTATTTGTTATCGGCATGAAATAAAGATGGAGTTCTACCAGAGCTATAAAAATGAAATAATAGGGTTAATATAGGGAAATTGCCAATTTTAAGCCAAAATATAGGGTTTATAGGGCCCTGTTAAAAAGATAGGGATTTTATAGGAATTATAGGAAATATAGGGCCGCTTGAAGGCCTGGGTTTTGTGAAATATGTTTTTACATATTCTTTACCAACAGTTGTCTATTTTAATGTCACGCCAAACATTAAGGCTTATGCTGTGAGGTACACATAGACTTCAGAACATTTTGCTTTTGACATGGACTTTATATATATCATGACACATATCAAGTGAACCCTTCAGAACAGGCTTGATTAGTAGAGACATGATAAAGTCAATGTTGAAGAACAAAATTTTTCTTCTACCAGAAAGAGAAAAAAAGACGGAATATACAGTTGATCTTTGATGGCTCAAACACCCAAGGGACCAATGCAAAAGGGGTGTACGAGATATAACTATGTTCTAAACTTGAACATAGGAACCACAAAAAGCTCACCTTGTTGCGCAGCATTGTCACATGTTACACATGTCAGTAAACAGGAATGGATTATAACTTTTTTCTAACAGATTCAGTCATGCATAAAATGTAGTTCACAGACTGCATTCACTGCAGCTGTCATCCAAAAATGCACCATGCATACAAAAATATGGTTGATGTGGGACATGTCACTGAGCAGGAATGGTCTTGAACCATTCTACCTAACCAAGTAGCTCATGCGTAAAATGTAGGTCACAGACAGCATCCGAAGCATGCATTGTTGTTGTCATCCCAAAACGCATAATACATACCAATATGGTTGATGTGGGACATGTCAGTAAGCCAGAAAAGACTAACCATTCTACCTAGCCAAGTCGCTCATGCGTAGACAGCATTAGAAGCATGCATTGTTGTTGTCATCCCAAAATGCATCATACATACCAATATGGTGTCAGTAAGCGGGAATGGAATTTAACCATTCTACCTAACCAAGTCGCGCATGCGAGTCACAGACAGCATCAGAAGCATGCATTGTTGTGGTCATCCCAAAATGCATCATACATATCAAAATGGTTGATATGGGACATGTCAGTAAGCAGGAATGGACTTTAACCATTCTACCTAACCATGTTGGTCTGTGTAAAATGTAGGTCAAAGACAGCATCCTAAGCATGCATTCTTGTTGTCATCCCAGAATGCATCATACATACCAATATGGTTGATGTGGGACATGTCAGTAAGCCAGAAAATACTTTAACCATTCTACCTAACCAAGTCACTCATGTGTAAAATGTAGGTCACACATAGCATCAGAAGCATGCATTCTTGTCATCCCAAAATGCATCATACATACCAATATGGTTGATGTGGGACTTGTCAGTAAGCAGGAATTGACTTTAACCATTCTACCTAAAAAAGTCACTCATGCGTAAAATGTAGGTCATAGACAGCATTTAAAGTATGCATTGCTGTTGTCCCAAAATGCATCATACCAATGATTTACTAGCACTCGTCACTTTTGCCAATGAGGAATCTTTTTTGGAATTTGCGAATTTTTTAAGCTTGCAATTCGTCACTTGGAATTTTGAAAATCGCCAAATATTAAAGGATTTTGTTTATAATCTTTGTCACTGTAATCTAATTGTCCAAACTGACACTTTAATTACACCTGTAATGCTAATTAAAGGATTGGTTAAGTTGTAAACAAACGCCATCCGCGATTGGTTTACCTGTGTTGCCAGACCTGTTTCCACTAATTACCAGTAAATCAGAGATAACCTGCTTACCTGTATAGCAGTAACTATCAGTTGTTTAAAATTATTAATGGTTTGAACATTAAAATCTTTCTTTCAGTGTAATTTTCATAATAAACTGGACTCAAACTTCCCCTTTGAATACTTTGGTTTTTTTAAACAGATAACGTTTTTTGAACATTGGGTTATTTCCCTTTAAAATTTGCTTTTAATGTTCATGAATTTATTTATAGAATTGAACCTATGCTGATATTTGCTTTGATCAATATAACAGAATTTTATATTTTATGACTTGTAAAGCTTAAACATAGAAAGCAGGCACTGCCTGCAAAGCTCACCTCGTTGCACAGCATTGTCACATATTAAACATGTCAGTTAACAGGAATTTACTATAATTATTTTACTAACAGATTTATTCATATGTAAAATTAATGTCTCGGACTGCATTCAAAGCATTTATTGCAGCTGTCATCCCAAAATGCATTATACTTACCAATATGGTTAATGTGGGGCATGCCAGTAAGCCGAATAACTTTAACCATTCTACCTAAGTCGCTCATGCGTAAAATGTAGGTCAGAGACAGCATCCGAAGCATGCATTGTTTCTGCCATCCCAAAATGCATCATGCATACAAATATGGTTGATGTGGGGCATATCAGTAAGCGGGAATGGACTTTAACTATTCTACCTAACCAAGTTGCTCATGCATAAAATGTAGGTCAGAGACAGCATCCGAAGCATGCATTCCAGTGGTCATCCCAAAATGCATCAGGCATACCAATATGGTTGATGTGGGGCATGTCAGTAAGCAGCAATGGACCTTAACAATTTTTCCTAACAGGACGCCGACACTAGGGGTATCACATACCGTATATACTCGATTATAAGTCGGAAATTTGGGAGCTAAAATTCATTTCCAGAGAAGGGATCCGACTTATAAGAGTAACCAAGAACCAAGGAGGAAAGTCGAGATCGTAAAATGTCCGGTAGACACATTCAATGATGACCAAATACAGTTTGCCAGTATTCAACAATCATCTGGTTCTATTGACACATTATTTATTACTTTTAATAAAAGAAATAAGCATTTTTTAGTTGTTTTCTTACTAAATTCACGATGTTTTCATTTCAGCATCATGGAGGTACTTTATGTGTATTTACGTTTCACTATTTGTGTACTAAGTTGATTTCACTAATTACCGAAAACCGACAATAACTAACACCTTTCTCCTAGGAATGTCATATCGTATCTTATGTCACATTTCCAATACTGTTTATTATTTTTTTAACTTTAATTCCATATAAAAGAAATAATTTATATTTTAATACTAATTTTAGACCGGCTGTAAAAATTTTTAATATTGGAAACACATACTTTTGATCTCATTTCGTTTATCATATCTTTGGGTATTTGGTTGTACGATATAAGTAAACAAACTTCAGTTATTCCCCCTTAATACGATGTCTTGGCTAGAAACGTGAATAAGCTGCTTTTATCACATGTAAAATGCTTCACGCGTAGCATTTATCTCAGGTAGAAGACATTCTTTTATTCCAATGTACGCCATTTAATAAATTATATCGATTTCATGTTGAAGTTTTGGTACACAACTTGACAACGATCTCCGACCGACTTACATGTATAATCGTGATCAACGCTAAATACAAAGTTTTTCTTCACGAAAAGACCTTCCGACTTATAATCGAACCGACTTATAATCGAAAATATACGGTAAGCCCCCCTCACTTCGTGAGGTGAGCTAAAAAGTGTTTATAAACATTATTTGTTTGATATTTTGCAAAATAATTTCTTTTACATTACTTATTTAGAGAAAGTTGAACAAAGTTAATACAAATTTAAAATGATAAACAGATACCTGAAGCTGGAATTAAAGGACTAGGCTAGTTAATAGCTCACCTCATATAGTGAAGGGGGCATTTGTGATACCGGTTAGGAAGAATGCTTGAAGTCCATTCCTGCATAGTGACAAGTCCCGCATCAACCATATCTATATCTATGATGCAATTTGGGATGACAACAACAAGGCATGCTTCTGATGCTGTCTGTGACCTATATTTTGCACATGAGCGACTTGATTAAAGTCCATTCCTGCTTACTGACATGTCCCACATCAACCATATTGGTATGTATGCAGGGATTTAGCTAGGATTTTGAGATTTTGCGTATCAATTTCGCGGGGCAATGTGTACTATAAAGATATTAATTTTATGATTTATAATTTTACTGTATTTGGTTGTATCTTAATAAGCACATCAGTGTTCCAGACTTTTATTGCTCTATATGAGTTCTTTCTATGGTATAATTCAACGTTGACAAATTATCTTTTTTTCTCAAAACTCAGTATGTTGTTGTACTGAGCTCTCTTTTTCCTGTTCTTTCCATGGTATATGTATAGAACTGAAAGCTTACCAACAATCTCCAACTCATACCATGCTGACTTTTTACCCGCCGCTATATCTTCGGCAGACATAAATGTATTGGCTCTGTTGGGATTTGGCGAGTCATGTTTATCATACTTTTCCTTTTTTTGCATTTGGACACCTGAAATAAAAAAAAAATTACAAAAATCAATGTTTTTAAAACTAATTAGCACTGAAGATTTCCTTTTAACATCTGTTCTATTTACATCCTTTTTATCATTAAGCCATTAACCCAAGCAAAATCCTATAAAAAAGTCCAA